>NSDO01000075.1:23623-45425 GCA_002286825.1 Lagenidium giganteum | reverse complement strand
CAAGAACGACAGCTTGCCAAAGATCTCACCACCCTGGGCCATTGTGCAAGCTGGAGCTGGAGCCGGCTGCGCAACAGCGACAGCGGAAAGAGCCGCGAGAGCTAGGATGATCTCGAGCTTCATCACTTGAAGTGTTTGTGCTTGGTCGCTGGACGGGCGAAGCAAATTGCAGAGTGAGAACTTCGCCGTTGTCGAACAAGCAGCTAGTGATGGCCATGTGGACCGTCATCGCGGACCAATCTGGTCCAGAATTGTCCCTGTCTGTGCTCGCACTGACGCGAGAAGCCGTCAACGAAAGGCGGTAGTGGGTTGCACCGGGAACGAAGCGCACTACCTTTCATATTTGATTACCCGTATAAAAAGGTCAGTGCTAATGGCATAAGCTAGGTACATGGATGTCGATGAGAATTTATAATCCGGTGCAGATGAGTGGACAGGTGCCGAAGTTGCTGGCGCGACTTCTCTCCTGCATCCTGCTGAATACCAGTAGTCCAGGTGCAGTTGCCCACGAGCACAGCGGGCGGTTGTCTCACCAACAAGACTGGCACACAAGCGAAGAAAGAAAGAAAGAAGGAAGGAAGGCTAAGGGCGAGTCGGGAAAGTAAGTAGCCATTGTCTGTGTGTGTGCGACGCAACGACACACGCACAACACACTGTGCGTGTGCCGTTGGCAAAGAATGTGGGCTCCACATTCGATTCTTTCGAATTCAGAGCAGAGCTCGAGGTGCACTGGTGCATGCAAAGCCTTCACAGGAGTGTGACTGCACCAGAAGCTGTGATCGCCATCGGCGCGAGATCACCGCCGCCTTGACCTTGCATTGAGTCACAACTGACAAGGATGACAACCACAGGCGGTCGCACATGATGTGCGACCGCCTGACATCACATGTGCGACCTCCAAAAACACTGACCCCTGCGCCAAGGCTGAATGCTCCCGCCATGTGACAGCTGGTTACACGAAAAGGTTCAACAAATCACTTAAGGTATTGGTCGAGAAGGGGTGGGCCGGCCGCAATCTCGCTTCGCTCGTTCGCCGCAATGCACGGCGAGAAATATAAACCACTCTGGGCACTGTTGTGTCCGCTCGCTTTTCAGCTCGCTACCATTGGTTTAAGGTAATTTGGTGCTCATAATATTATAGGATGGGGCGGTTTTAAGGATTCTGCGGTTTGTTCTTAGGTTTCGTCTCATGTGCTGAGAATGATGCAATCTACACTCTAGGTTTAAACTGCCGCAGCACAACAGTCAAGGGTCCATCGAGGAGGGTTCTCCTCATCGTCTGGTCGACATGCCTTACCTTTGCATACCGTTGGACGTCGTCAAGCTATGTACCGCATTCCGAGAATGTTCCAGCAGCTGGAGCCTTTGCGTGCCTCGAGTCCACACAAACAACTTGCAACAGACCAATTGATCGCTCTGCATTTGTCTTGTGCATCTTGCAGCGCATGTTCGCATCATGATTCGGTCCAATCGGAGCAATACCAGGTGTGACTTGATGTCATAATGCCGTCAAGTTGAAAAGGCGGAGATGAGGTCTCAGTGATGCATTTCGGTACGAATTCTATTCCTTGCGACTCCATCTGAATGCTGCATTTCAGAATGTGATGGGAGACAAATAGGAGGTGACGAGATAGGTAAAATGCTGATTTGTACCAGTAACTCAAGAGAACAATTGTGATTCGACGAAATACAGAATCCAAAACGTGCGACCATGTAAACGGATGCTCACAGTGTTTTGCTTGAGTGGAAATTCTTGACGTTGATCTTCACTTGCTTCATGACTCGCTTATACAGTTGTGGGCGATACCCAAGCGGGAACAGCGCCTCCAAGAGCACGAACATAGGCGCAGTGATCACTGCCTGGTCCAAGCTGTCAAGAAGCGCTGGTTTGCGGCGTTCAAACACACCGTGGCCGATAAACTTGAACAGATGTGTGACGTCAGGACAAGTTGAAAGAGCGTAGTCAGGCTAAAGTAACACGCACCTGCAGAATCCAAGCCGTCACATGAACAGCCAAAGCTGGTTGCCACGCCGGCATTCCGAGGGTTGCTGGCGATACTTGGTTGAAATAATTCGCAAAAAGGTAGCCGGCAAACACGAGAGCAGCTCCGAGGGTTCCGGCCCTGCGCGATATCGATAGCTTTCGCGTCAACATCAGCTCCATAACCATCCCGCACAACAAGACAATCACTTACATCCAGTCCAGGCAGACATACCACACCATGTACACGAGCGCCACAATCGCTGCTGGGTTAAGGATCATGTACTCGTGGAACGGCAGCGCTTTCACGATGTCGGGTTGTTCCACGAGCGGGTCCAATCCCGCCAACATTACGATTGCTGTGATCAGAATGGGCCAGATGCACATAAAGTGGATGTACTGGTTCATCTTGTTGTCGTGGTACGACATGTAGAAGACGACCTGCTTCTCCAGGTTGAAGCGATCCGAAATGCGTCCCATCGTGGCTTGGCTTGGTCGTCGCTGTGTCAATTCCAGTCTGGTGCTGTCACCAAGCTTCGAAGCCAGGAAGAACGATATCACGCTTCTGATTGGCTGAAAAATGCGCGGATTGGCAATCACACTGCAATCAGACCAGCCAATCAAGCGCCATAGCGATTTCTATTGGCCAAAACCCAGCTAGAATCCGCAATCTGGCGTGAGGCGTCCACATTGCTCACTGAGCTTGATGATAATATTATTTGCCTGCGGTTGCGACGCCAAATCCTTGGAGCTAGCTGACCGCGACAATGCGCTGGTAATGGCATGACGCCACGAAGACGATATCCGCACTCTGCCCGCTGGAGGCGCAGCAAGTAAGCTTAGACTGAAAGTTCACTCTCGCTGTCAAAGTCTCATTGTGTGGAATGCTCTTCATAGTTGATAGTACTAGTTGGTGTTGAAGTGGCAAATCCAGAGTAGCTGGTCGAATCACACACGCGCGCCGAAGGAGAAGATTGACCTTTCTGCAAGTCAAAATGGGCAACGGGCCTTCCGCAATGTATAGCGCTATGAGAATGATTTCCGTTTATGCAGCGGGCTAACTTCGATGAAAGAGAAGGGATGACTCGCTTCGACAAAAATGCTTGTGACGGCAGGATCAGCGATACAGGCACCGGAGTCAGGACAGCAACAACAAAGTAAGTGGTTACCTATCCCGAGGATATCCTGGCTTTCCGGAATCTATGGAATTTTTCATGATAGCGTGCTTCAATGCAAGAGCGCCCTCTTCAAGCAGACACAACTGTGTTTTCAAGATTAGAGTCTAAGTGATACCAGTTCACTGGTGTTGGACCAAACGCAAAATACGCAATCGATCTTCTTCTGCAATCAGCCGGGGCGTCTAAAACAAGAGAAAGTCAAGGTTGTTAAGGGAATTTGAAGTGATGACGGCTCCATACTTCATCAGACAACAAAATAAAAACCTCATGTCAGACAGTCTTGGCCCTTGCTGACTCAAAGTCTGTCCGACACAGCTTCGGGGTTATCACATTCGATGGAGAGGTGAGGCTTTGCATGGACAGATAAACGTTCCATCGCTGTTCAAGTTGAAACATAATTCGTGAGCACGCGAGGGGCTTCATAAGACGCTATCAAGCAGCACCACATGGTCATAGCTCTACTCCAGCCACACGCCAGCATCGGCTGAAAGTGACGTTGTGATTCTCACAATCAATTGTCATCCCACCAGGTTACTAGAACCTAATATGCAATCGAATTCCGAAGTCCACGATTTGCCAATTTATTTTAATGTCACTGCCACCTCATTCTCAATAATGCGGGTAATTGCGCATATCACGGTCATCGCCTCCTTCTGCAGCGTGGGTATCGTCTCGATAATCGGCGTAAAAGCTGATCAACTGCGACTGCGCATCAAGTCACCGAATTTTGGCTGAGCAACTACGTCTAACGGGTCTAAGGCAACCTGTCTCCAACGCCAACATACCCAGCACCAGTGGTGGTCGTCGCAGTGTGAGCTTTGATACCAAAGCCAACAACACGGTAATTCCAATAGCACCAATCTTCGCGGAGGACGAAGCACAAACAGCAATGCCATTTCGAACGGCCAGGTCACCAGTGGCGGCGATCCGAACGGCAACCTTAATGCTCGCAACGGTGGTCACAACACGAACGGTAATATGGCCAACCCAAATGTTCACGCCCACAGTTAGCACTTCCAATCGGCAACTTCAAGGCGATCCAAATTGTCATGTAAACGACCAACCAGGTGCGCACAACGCTGCCACCACGAGGACAGATCCAACGAACGCCAATCCAACTTCCAGAGTGCCGGGTCAGCGAGCAGCAACCGTGGTCGCTGTCGCCGATAGCACCAGTGTTATCACCGGCCTAATCACGAATGCACACCTCGCGACTCGCGGACAACTTCGGCGGACCAACAGCCATAAGTGGCATAGCATTGGCATGAACAACTTTGGTGGAACAGCAGGCATGAACAGTATCGGCACCGGCATGAACAACAACATCGGCTGCGTGGGTGCGTGTCGGGGACCATGGCTGGTACATCCAGAGACAGCGGCTGGGCTGCGACGTCCTTCAAGTTGGCGGTGGTGGTGGGGACGCTGCTGGTACCACATTGGATGCATCGCTCACACGATCTCCGATCATATCGCCTGTGCCGCTCAAGTTGTTCCTTCGGCGATCTCCCTCAACACCGGTGGTGTTACCGAGATCGTCGTGGTCAGTTCTGGTACGACGGTTCTGCAATTCATCACCTTCGCTGATGCCATTTCTGTTGCGAGGAACGCCAATGTCGTTAAAGCCCCCAGCACTAGTCGCTCCCAACTCGTGGTGTTAGCGCCCCAGCTATGATCAAGCGCTGTGGGTGAACTAAGACCCGTCGCATCCACAGCCACTCCCAACAAGCTGACTGGGTCCAGCACGTACAGTCGGCTTGCGTCCACTTCATTTGCGTATACTAGCGTCCTGACTTGCGTAAGAACCACATCAAAACTCACGCATTCAATCCCCCACCATTCCCACTCGAGACACGTTCACATAACCTTCACGCCATTGCTCTGCGTTCCCTCTGTCCCCACCCAGCGAAGCCATCACAGTCTGCGGTCTCAACCCTCAACTGCCCATATTCACGTCTTGGCACAGATCTCCATCTCCACAGTCCCGCCGTGGCACTCGTTGTGTTTTATTCAGCCTGTTTCAATCAGCCCGCGCGGATTTGGGCGCTTGGGCAGTGGAAGGAACGCGCCGAACGACATCGCAGGCGACGACCGCGACCAACGTGCCGCAGCTCCAGCGCAGATCTGCACGCAGACCAACCACACAGACAGGTGCGTGCGCGCTGCGGAGTCGCTGCGCCAGGGTCGCATCCAGCCGTCCCGTGCGCGTTCGCCTCAGAGGAGGACGCAGCGCTGACGTGACGCGTGTGAATTCCATTTCGTTCGTGGCTCGTGCAGGCGATCCTTGGTGATCACGCGCTCGCCGCTCCAGCAACAGCAGCGCAAACGTACCCACAGAGACACAGATGACGACGCCACTGTATTCCAGTGGCGCGCGCGGCACGCCGGCGACTGCCAGCGGTCGCAGCATGAACTTTCGCAATGGCGGCGCTGGGGGCAAGCGGCTGGATGGCGGTATGGGCATGAAGATGGGTGCGAAGAAGAAGATGGTGATCAAGCCCTTCAAAGTGACGCCCAAGCTGCCGGAGCAGTTTGAAGAAGAGACGTGGAAGAAGCTCGAGGCCGCCATTGTGGCTGTGCAGAACAAACAGGCCACGCCCTTGAGCCGCGAAGAGCTTTATCGCGCCGTTGAGGACATGTGCACGTGGAAGATGGCTGCCAGGTGCAGATCGTAGGATCATCTTGGTGCTGGGTTTTGTATGCGCACTGACATGGGTCGCTTTGCTCGCGGTCACAGGTTGTATGAGAAGCTCCAGGAAACGTGTGCGACGTACGTCAACGCTACCGTCGAGTCCTTGGCTAACCTAGGCAGTGACGTCAATGTGTTCTTGGAGAGCGTTCACAAGATGTGGGAAGACCATTGCGAAGACATGCTGGTGCTGCGCACGATCTTTATGTACCTCGACCGCACGTATGTGATGCAGACCCCACACGTCCCCTCGATCTGGGACGTCGGCCTCCAGCTGCTGCGTGGCAACATCGTTCAGCGCAAGCAATTAGAGTCCAAGCTGATCTCGGCGCTGCTGGAGCTGGTTGAGCGGGAACGCAACGGTGAGGCGATTAACCGCAGCTATCTGTTCAACTTGCTGCGCATGTTGCTGTCGCTTCAGCTGTACCACGCGCGCTTTGAGACACCATTCCTGGTAGCGTCGGAACAGTTTTACACCGCGGAAGGTGTCAGTGTTTTGGAAACCGCGGACGTTCCTCAGTTTTTGCTCCATGTCGAGAAGCGTCTGCAAGAAGAAAACGATCGCGTTGTGCACTACCTGGACGTGTCTACAAAACGCCAGCTGATCCACGTGGTTGAGAGTAAACTCCTCAAGCCGCACACGACGACATTGCTCGAGCGTGGATTTGAGGCGCTTATGGATGGCACGCGTATTGATGACCTGAAGCGCATGTACGTGCTCTACGGGCGCGTGGATGCTGTGGTCGACCTGAAGAATGCATTCTCGGCGTATATCAAGAAGAAGGTGTCGACGCTGGTGATGGACGTGGAACAGGGAAAGAACCTCGTCGAAAAGCTGTTGCAATTGAAGGCTGAATTGGACAAGGTGCTCAACGACTCGTTCGCACAAGACAGTGAGTTTGTATTCGCGATGAAGTCCGCCATGGAGTATGCCGTCAACGTGCGTGCAAGCCGACCTGCTGAACTCGTGGCAAAGTTTGTGGATTCCAAGCTGCGAACAGGAAACAAGGGTGGCTCCGAAGCTGAGGTCGAAAACTTGCTGGACTGCGTTATGGTTATTTTCCGATACATTCAAGGAAAGGATGTGTTCGAGGCATTTTACAAGAAAGACCTGGCCAAGCGCTTGCTGGTTGGAAAGAGCGCCTCTTTCGATCTGGAGAAGCTGATGCTGTCAAAGCTAAAGACAGAATGTGGCAGCTCATTCACGAACAAGGTAATAATCACCGCATTCAGGAATGGAGTTGCTATGAAATTGTCTCACGTGTGCTTGTATCGCAGCTGGAAGGTATGTTTAAGGACATTGATCTCTCCCAAAGCGTGATGAGCCAGTTCGAGCAGCATGCTGGCAGCAAGTACGTGAAAATTGGTGACAATGAAGTGTGTTGACGTGGTTAACTAATTCAGCCACTTGTGTTTTAGGAGTGCGCTTGAAAAGCTGCCGACCAAAATTGACATGCAAGTACAAGTTTTGACAACTGGATTCTGGCCACCATACGCCCCAGTCGAGCTCAACATTCCGACTGCGCTTATTCCGCTGAAAGAGATTTTTGAGAAGTTCTACTCGTCCAAATACCAGGGTCGCCAATTGCAGTGGCAGCACTCGTTGGCGCACTGTCTCGTGAAGGCAAAGTTCCCGAAGGGTCGTAAGGAGCTGGCTGTCTCGCTTTTCCAGGCGGCTGTGCTGCTGTGCTTTAACGGCAAAGATTCTCTGGGATTTAAGGCGATCAAGGAACAAACAAGAATTGAAGATGGTGAACTCCGACGAACGCTGCAATCCTTGGCATGCGGCAAAGTGCGTGTGTTGCAGAAGGTTCCGAAGGGCAAAGACGTCGAAGACAACGACTCTTTCGTGTTCAACGCTGACTTCTCGCACCAGCTCATTCGAATCAAGATTAACTCGATTCAACTAAAGGAAACAAAGCAAGAGAACGAGGACACCCACGAGCGTGTGTTCCGCGATCGCCAGTACCAGGTCGACGCAGCCATTGTGCGCATCATGAAGGCACGAAAGAAGCTGTCACATGCGTTGCTGATGACAGAAATTTTCGGACAAATTCGATTCCCGGCCAAGCCTGCAGACATCAAGCGTCGCATCGAGAGTCTCATTGATCGCGAGTATTTGGAGCGTGATGCAGCGAATCCTCAAGTGTACAATTATTTGGCGTAAGCAGGCAGCGATGAACTTTTTTCGATACAAAAAACTGTGTGAGCACAGCGATCTACATTGTTCTGGTTTACTGTATTGGTCCTCTGCCGACTGACGGTGCCGACCATGCGATATCCCTCATGGGCTGTATTGACCGTGTCATGGCACCTTTTAAAGTGACCACCAGAGGATTGTACGCGCACCAACAACCAAAATTGTGGTCTTTAACAATACTCGGAACGATCGAATGGCTTTCGTTCGTTCACTCAATGTCGTCGCCATCGTCGTCCTCATCATCATCACTGCTCTCGTCGGAGCTGTCGGATAATATTCTGAAGTTCACCAAGACAGGAAACATTTTGCAGAGTGCTTCCTCTCCTTCTGCCGTAGTCTGGACGTGTGACAAAAAAACCCGATAGCAGTGAGAAATTAGCCCCAACAACTTGGGTTTGCTCCCCAGCAAATGACACTGACCTTCAACCCCGTGATAACGAGCTTCCCTGACACGAATACCAGCATTGTGCATTTCGGCTTGAGCATCCGATAAATGAGGCCTGGAAAGAGCTCGGGCTCGTACTGAAACAAAATCACATCATCGCTGTCAATAAAACCAAGCAATCACATATGCACGACGCGATGAAACCATCAACGTACCGTGCAAAAGCGAGAATGTTCGCGAGCCAGGCCTTCGAGCCGTACGCGAAATCTGAGGTCAGCCGAGCCAACGATGTTCGCGACCTGGTACTTCAAAACTTTGTGCGTGTGATCGACTTTCTGGGCATCCGACACATGCATGAGATCATTCAAGTTCCACCCAGCAACGCATCGACAATGCTTAATACACACACACACACCTGTAGAGTGTCCATCAATTTGTCCAGAGCTTGCTGAGATTCCTCCGGGCTCTTGGTCCCAATAATGAGGAACTTGCCCGAGCGATACAGCATCACACAGGCGCGAGGCGACTGGAATCGCATCACGAGAGAATTGAACGCCTGCGGAATTCGATCATCCAGGCAGTAAGCAAACCACAAAGAATATGTCTGCCATACACACATAGCGCACCCGCGGCGTGTAGTCTGCGTTGCGGACTTGCTGTGCCAATCGTTTGACGTCCAATGCGCAATCCAGGCTTCCATTGCCCAAGACATTTCTGCAACGTCAACACGGATCAGCACCAACAGCCATCACAAGGTTCTGACAACAAATCTCTCAATGAAAAGACGCTGATATCACACAAAGCACATTATCAACCACATACACAATCCGCCAGCGCACGCCCTGCGCTTCGAGTCGCTCAAGTGGCCATGACGATGTCTGTTCCTCTTCCACCGTCGTCATCCCAGCTTCTGAACCCGCAAGAAATGAACAGCCTGTCAACCTCGGAATATGGGTGGTCCACCTTAAACGCACGACCCCATATGCCATGTGGACCACGCTGTCTGGTGCTTCCTGAGAACAAGTTGCAGTTGGTGGAGCAGACGGACACATGGGAGGAAGAAGGATGGCGCCACGGTCGCCGACCGCCAAGATGAGCGCGGGAGCGCCACCGGCGCCGCGTGTGACCGCGAACTCACCCGCACGAGGTCGCACCTCAGTCAAGCGACCGCTGCGCGGCAAGCTGTGGGCGAACGATGAGCTGTTGTTCCTCGCCAAGGCGTGGCAACGCGTGGCGCTCTCGCACGCCGACGCCAAGTTCAAGGTGCGCGCGCGGGAGGTGTACGACGAGTATGTGCGCGCGCTGTGCTGCGCCAAGCGGCAGCTCAGCGGTCAGCCGTATGACCCGACGGTGGACACCAGCGATGCTCTGTTCTCCCAGGCGCGAGCGATTGGCGAAGGCGGGTTGGACGTGCTGGACGAGGCGTTCCGCCCGCGCTCCCTGCGCGCGATCGAGGATAAGCTCGGACAGATGAAGCACGCGTACCTCGTAACGCGCAGCAGTGGGGTGGACGATGAAAGCGGGACGGGTCGTGTCCGTGTGACGATGGACGACGCGTGCTTCGAGGTGTTGCGCGCGTTCATGGATCCAGACAGCACGGAGGACGGCAGCCGTGGAGCAGCTGATGGTGACGAACCCTCAACGCGTTTGGGGGAGAATGGAAACGAGTTGAGCGGAGATCAAGATGCTCGTACTAGTACAGGATTGAGCGTGCAGTCGCCGACAGAATGCAATGCTCGCGAGGCGGCGTCACCAGTGGAGCACGAGTTCGAACCGATCAACACGCACGACACAAGTGACGAGCAGAGTGAGCTCAGCACAACCGAAGAAGACGCAAGCACGCAGAGCGATCCTGGCAACCGCGGTTTTAAGCGGCGTCGAGTGGTTTCGACCAGCGACAGCATCGGTCATGCGTTGGTTGAGGCGACAAGATCATATCAAGCCATGGTCCAACGTCAACAGGAGCTGCACTTGAAACACCTTGCTCAGGAGAACGAAAGCAATAGAAAGCTAGTGACGAGTTTATGTCAGCGGCTGCATGATGTCAAGGAAATGTCGCCGGGAATGGTGAACGCCACGCTCAAGTCACTCCGTGTGATGAACAAGATGTCTCTGCAGGCCCAGCAATCGTTTCTCGATCACCAGCGTCGAGAAAACCATCATGCTCGAGCGATGCTGAAGGCAACGTTCAACCAAATCCTTGGTGCAGCACGAAGAGCACAGACATCCGCTGAGGAAGCGGATACCGGCGAGAATATGATCGTATGAGAATTGGCCGTCTGAAAGACCGTCGACTCAATGCTCGATTGGATGATTGCTGCAACCTTCCCCGTTGCCGGATGATCAAAGCGCCACACTTCAAGAAGATGCAGCTGTTTTGGCGATCGTGTGCACCCATCAAGCGAACGTGCACTTTCGACGAACTCGTCGACACACACAGTAAAGGTTGTTCATCTGAATGGGATGGATGACCCCACAGCTCGTCTACAGCTGTGAAATTCTCGGTCGAGACTGCGACGAAAAGATACAACCAATGGACTCGCTCGCATCGGCACAGATGATTATCCGGAGCGAAAAAGGCGGTCAAGAGATACTTTTTGCAATTTGATGTCGTGAAAACAATGCGACGAGCATCGAATAAACCGGTGAAAGGCCCTTAGACGATCTTTGGGCGCAGTATGAGTGGCAGCTGCAGCGACCATACGGAAGCCATTCTGATTCACAGATCTCCATTGAGACAATCTCGAAAGATAAACATGAACAACTCATTTCGGTTTAGTCTCACACTGAGAACCATGTGGCGTCTGGTCAGCTGTGTTGTGGTAACGTTGATCAAGATCGGCGGTCGAAGAGTGCTCGAACCACAGCTGGCACACTGCGTGGCTTCTTTATTCAATGCCATGGGCATTGCCCGTCTGAACTCGAGCATCATTTCCGATTTGGATCTGAAACCAGAAAGTCAACCACCAAGCAGCCCAGTATGCGGCCGATTGTCTTGGGCAGCGCACTCACAGCCATTGGTGTCTTTTGCGCCCCTTATCTCGCGTCGGCTGAGTTTCCTGCGGAAACTCAGGCAATGTTGGATACATCTGTCGATCCGTGTGACGATTTCTACCATTATGCGAGTGGAGGCTGGCTAAAGAGCTTGGAACTTCCCGCAAACAAGTCGACCTACTCGTACGCATTCACATCTATTCAAGATCGCAACGACCGCGTCATTCTCGGCCTCGCCAAGGAAGATCGACCGCACCTTACGCCATTCTTTCAGTCTTGCGTGAACATCAAGAACGCGTCTGCGACGGTGCTCAAGAAGACCCTCGAGCGCATTGCCGCAACAACGTCGAAAGAAGAGCTCATGAAGCTTGGCGGAGAGCTGTCTGTGCTTGGGGTCAATTACTTCACGGATGTAGGTGTGGGAGCAAACGCCAAGAATGCCACCTCATACGTCCCAATCACAGGTAATCCCTCGCTGACGTTGCCCGACCAAGCCATGTACACTGGCGAAACGTTTAAGAACTTCGAGGAAGGTTACACCAAGTACATTACGGCCGTCATGACTGCTGCTGGCAGCACAGCTGACGACGTCAAACGTGCAGTCTCGGTGACGATTAATCTCGAGAAGAAGTTGGCTGCAAGCTTCATGCCCAAGGTGGACGCGGTCGACCCTGTCAAGACGTACAACCCAATGAAATTTGGTGATGCTTGCCTCAAATACCCACTCACGATGGGCAGCATCTTCAAAGGAAATGGCTTACTGGCAAGAATGTCGAATGGCTCAGATATCATCATAACCAGCCCAGATTACTTTGACAAAGCCGAGCAATTAGTCGCAAGCACCGATCTGAAGGATCTGCAGGCATTCTTAGCATTTGGATACGTGCACAAGCAGTCTCAGTTTCTTGGAGAAGACTTCGTGACAATGAGATTTGAATTCTTCGGCAAGAAAATCAATGGGATGAAAGCGCTTCCATCGAGGGAATCGGTGTGCGCTGGAAACGCATTGAGGTCATTGCCAGACATCGTGGGCGAGTACTACTTCGAAAAAATGTTCGATACCGAGCGTGAGAAGATGATCACCACCATGGTCAAGCTCATCGAGGATGCCATGGGTGCCCGGATCGAGTCCACTGACTTCTTGGACAGTCAGACGAAAGACAAAGCCAAGGAAAAGCTGGCGAAAGTGACGAATTTGATCGGAAAGTCGATGCAGAAGAAGCAATACTCATTCAGCCTGACCAGCGATAGCTACTTGGACAATGCAAATGCAATTGCTCTGGACGATTGGAACCGCACTTTGGCAAAGGTGGGTCAACTTGTGGACCGTACTGAGTGGGCCGTGAGCGGAGCAGTGGTGAACGCCTATTACGCTGCATGGATGAATCAGATGGCGTTTCCGGCGGGTATTTTGCAGAACCCATTCTTCGACGGCAAAAGGCACCCAGCGCTCAACTTTGGCGCTATCGGTGTGGTGGTTGGTCACGAGCTCACTCACGGGTTTGACAGTAGCGGGCGTTTGTTCGATGGCGACGGCAACTTAAATATGTGGTGGAGCAACTACACCAATCAGAAGTTCGAAGATCGGGCGTCATGCATGCGAGAACAGTACAACACGTTCGTGGTCAATGGGGAAGATGGGAAACCGCTAGGCAATGTTGACGGTGCGTTGACACTGGGCGAAAATATTGCCGACAACGGTGGTCTCAAGCTGTCCTACGAAGCGTACAAAGCTTTCATGAAGACTCGAGATCGAAGGTCGCGGCAAGTCGACGACCCAACTATGGAGAAGCATCGGGGTGGAAAGAAGATTTCAGCGGGACAGCACTCCTTCGCATTCCGCCACCTGCGTGCGATGGACGGCTCGAATCATTCTAATAGTAGCGACAGTGACACAGGAAACTTGAAGTCTGACGAAGCAGACAAGTTGTTCTTCATCTCGTTCGCAAATGGCTTCGCGGCAAAATCCACGGACGGTGCGGCAAAGACGAATTTGGGTGTGGATGTGCATTCCCCTGGCCAGTGGCGTGTCAACGGTGCTGTGATGAACAACGAGGTATTTGCTAAGGTATTTCAATGTCCGTCGGGGTCGAAGATGAATCCAGAGAAGAAGTGCACCGTTTGGTGAAGGAATGTTGAGATGCTGCTTGGGACGTGGATGTACATAATTGAGGATTTCCGTCGAAGAATGCGCTCGGACCTTCATGCAGCGCGTGGCATTTACGAAATTAGCTGAAGTATGGCGTTTCCAGTGAGCAAAGCGCACACAAATGGTGATCTATGTTGCAATGGAAGCGTTGCTACTAATCCATATTATTGTCAAGTGAGCCCATCGCTGGAAACTTTTTGCTTGTGCACTGCATAGTGTAGATCTAAATGAATATCAAGCGAGCGACGCGACCAAAGGCACAGTCTACCACTTCACTGGCAGCTCCGCAATGCCGACGTCCTTATCGGCGGCACTGTACTTGATGTCTTCGAACGGCACCGCCACCGTCAACGTGGGCAAACGCTTGAACAGTTGTGCTGGTGGCACACGACAGAGGTGAGATCCGTGCGATACGAGTACTCGTGACAGCATCTCCTGCAAGCACTCACCGTAGGTTTCCTGGATGGTGGCACGCGCCAGCCACTCGGCGACGCACTGGTGGATGCCAAAGCCGAAGCCCAGCTGTGGACCTGGCGCGCGGAAGATGTCGAACTTGTCCGGGTCCTCGAAGACGGCCTCGTCGCGGTTGGCGGACATGTTGGAGCAAATGACGCCTTCGCCAGCACGAATGGTCTGGTGACACGAACCGCAMATGRCACGCACACACACAAGACGTCAGCGTCTGGACGACACAACGACGCCACCATGGACCACCAAWTGATCACGTACCGTTCCAGCGACCGTGACGTCCACCTTGGCGACACGGCGCGTGGCCAAGGCCGAGCCGGTGTGGTATCGGAGGATTTCCTCGACAGCGTTGGAAATGAGCGATGGGTCGTTCTGGAGCGCACGCAGCTGGTCTGGGTGCTTGAGCAGCTCGACGTATCCCTGTGATGGATGGCACGGAATGGCAGGGTGAGCAACCCGACACAATGCATCATCGGTCCTGGAAACTAGTCCACCGACAAGCTACCCAAGCAGCTAGCGTGACAGCAAGCACGACTGACAGTGCAACGTACCATGGCGATTTCACCGGCCACCGTGGCGTTGCCAGCCACGAGCAGCAAGAACGTCATCTGCACCACGTCTTCGCGTTCCAGTTGGCCCTTTTGCTGTTGACGCACGACACCCAGTATTGCGGTGAGTGCCACCATCACGGTATGACCGCCATCATGCGTGCAGCAGATGTGCGTACCTCGTAGTGCAGCAGCGTGCTGATGAGATCGTTGGCAGGGTTCTGGGCCTTCTTGGCAACGAGCTTGCGCAGGTACTCGGCCAGGTCCTTGCTGGCCTCGGCGGCTTCACGCGACGTGGAGCTGCCATTAGCTCGCACGGCGTTCCACTTGATGAGCTCGATGGTGTCCTCTTCAGGGATCCCGAGGATGTCGGAGATGACGAGGTATGGCACCGGCAGACAGAACTTGTCAATGAAGTCGGCGCCGTGGCCGCTCTCGATCAGCTGGTCGATGCAATGGTCGACGACGTTGCGGATCTGTGGTCGCATGTCGTCGATGTAGTCCTTGTTGAACACGCGGACGCCCTTGCCACGCTGCTTGCCGTGGTCTGGCGCGTCCATGTCGACAAAGGTCGGCTTGCCGGCCTTGGCAGCGAGCTTGCCTCCCGGTCGAAGCTCTGGGAAGTTGGGATGCGTACGGATCTGAGATCATGAGCGAGCGAGAGAGAGAGAGAAACGACGACGACGTGAGTACTGCGGCACGGCGTCGACAGGATTGCCGCCAGAGGCGCGCGCACACACACGAACGCACCTTGCTGAAGCGCGTGTCAGTGAGGATGGCCGTGACATCGCGATGGCGCGTGACGAGCCAGCAGATGCTGTCGTCCCAGAGCTTCACCTTGGTGACGGGGTCGTTCTTGCGCAGCAGTGCGAACTCGCGCGGTGGCTCGAGCGCGTTTGGTCGCGAGAACGGGAACTTTGGGATGGCTCCTATGAAGGAAAATGAGAGCACGCACGTCAGGGTCTGTGGCGGATGGAGGTATCGGCCAGGCGTGTGTACCGTTGTTGAGCATGCTGGTACGTCAGGCTTTGGTGGACTGAAGCTGGACTGGGTGGGTCCTGAGGCGAGACAGGCGGAAGGCGAGTTCGGAAGTGAGGTGAGGCGGAGGTGAGGTCAGGATTGGCGCCACCGCTGGTGCTGCCGCACGCAAGACACGGTTTTGATGGTGTGCCAGTTCAACCAGGCGCCAGGGCGCAGACTGCAACTTGTTGTCGGAACGAGCCAATCAGATTCGTCGACGATGTGTGAGCGCGTATTTTAGCCAATGGGAGTGGACTGGTATGAGTGATCGCAAACCCGACTGCGTGTCGCCGTGCAACAAACAGTGTTGCACCGATGAGTGACAGGAGCATGTGGAGGCAGGCAACGCACTTGTCACTGACGAGTGTCCACTTCAACTGGAGACCCGCCTTGACGGATTGGTGATCGCTTTCCGTTGACGTCGTCTTTCGAACACAGGAAAGAGCCTGACACTGGACGGTCGCGCGTTTGTGGAGGTGCATGGGTTTCTGAACTTTGCCGACGTAGGTTCCTGCGCCTGGTGCGGATGGGATCGACGGGAAGTGGCTCCATTCAAGCTTGGCGGGAAAGATGGCAAGGTACTGCTACGCATCTCCTACGTGTACGCCGTGATGAGCTCGAGCTCTTACTCACACGGTTTGGAGCGGTGGCGACTGGTGCTGCAGCTCAATATGATCAGAGTTCGAAGTGCCAACGAGCTCATCGTGGCAGCTGCATGATCCAACACGTAGCAAGCAGCGTGACTGGCGCCATCTTGACATGATGGCGATGGAGATCATCTATCTGCGCTGCGACTGCGACTGGTTGTTGGTGCTGCTGGTCGAGTCCGGCATGGTGTCGGCTGACGAGGAGTGTGTTGTCTTTGGCTATTTTCATGCCATGCGCGATGAATATACAACAGCGTCATGCCCACGAGCGCGCCAGAGCGGTCCGCGCGCGGGTCCGACATCTTGACCGGCATGTCGCTCTTGTTTACGCTACGCTCCACGCTCGAGCACGACAAGCGGCACAGCTTCTCGTTCGCGCACATTATGAGCGCCTGGCGGAGCTGGGGTGGGGGAGGTGAGCAATCACGTATTCGCGGACGGCGCTGCAGTTCCAGAGCCACTTTTTCGAACTCGTTTGCCATCGGATGGAGAACCGTCATGAATATGCGAGCGTCATGAATATGCGAGCGTCATGAATATGCGAGCGTTGAGACCCAACGAGAGGTGAACGTCTCGCATCAGCTGTTGCGATCGCGGATTTACCACGCGCGTGGAAGACTTCGTTGTGAGTGTTGACATTGCGGTGAGAGCCTGGAGAGCGAACAAGAGGCATCGGCTCGGACACGAGTACGCAACGAGTTAAGGTTTACCCACGTGACCATGATAGTCGATGCCGACATCAGCTGTTGCCTTGAGGTAGGGCACAACGCGAAGAGCTGCGTTCCAATCTCCCTCACGTGGTGCTTCGCAAAAACGACTTAGATGTGCGACGGCGAACGCGATGTCTGGCCGTGTGCCCATTGCAACGCACAACAGCGACCCGATCAGTGAGCGGGATGGTCGCTGCTTCATGCGTCGTTGCTCGTCGTGCGAAGCTGGCTCGTTGGGGTTGATGAGAATTTGGCCTTTGTCGCATGGGTTGAGGGCGTCACGGGCTTGCTCTTGGTTGTAGGTCTCGACCACTCATGATAAACCGCTTTTGCGAGATCGTAAATTGCCTCGCAGCCACATCGTGATTCACCTCCATGGCGATGACGTATCTCGCAGTTCCCAGGTCTTTCATCGTGAAATGCATGGCCTGTGGCTGTTTGACGAGCGCAACGCCTTTCGCGGATGGTGCACCGAGCAACATTCGTCCACGTAAAGCGCGACATACACGTGGCCTGAGTCGAGCGTCTTCACAAACACGCATGGATCCGACGTGCACTGGGTGAAACCGATCTGCGTGAACACTTGACGAAAGGCCTTGTACCACACAACCGACGCCTGCTTAAGGCCGTAGAGGCTGCGTCGAAATTTCCACACTTCTCCTGGTTGATGCTCCACGCCGGCGGGCACGCGCATGGAAATCGTCCCCTCCACCGCCCATATAAGAATGAAGTGTCGACGTCGCATTGGTGGATGGTGTACACGAGCTGACAGCACAGGGCAAGGAAGACTCGGATTGAGTTCAAGTTTGCCACTGGTGAGTATGTCGAATCGTAGTCGACCCCGGGCGTCTGGCTAAAGCCTTGAGCAACCCGTCTGGCTTTGTAGCTAACGACTTCCCCTTGTTCGTTTCGCTTGAGTGCGAAACTCCTTTAACAGCCAACGATTTTGGCATCTGCTGGTGGTCGGACAACATCCCACACACCATGGTCTTTCAATGATGCGAGCTCGCGATTGATCGCATCTCGCCGTTTGTCTTGAAAGGCTAAAATGACGGCTTTTTGGTACATTGACGGGACGTCAATGGACACGTTAGCTTAGCTTCCTCGTTGGTAAGCAGTCGTTGTCGTTTCTGTTCTTGCTGCCTCACAATGCTCTGTTGCTATTGTTGCATGCGGTGCTCTATCTGCACAAGTTCACCTTGACCAGGGTCGAGCACAACGAGTCGTTCTTCATATGGAGCAGGGAGTCGGCGCGGTGCTTCTTCACGCGTGCTTGCATCTCCATGCATGACAAGTCGGTCTTCAAGTGGTGATGGTAGTTGTGGGTGCTCACGTGGTGCTCGAAGTTGCTGTTGGCGCTCACGTGGTTCCTTATCGTTGCAAGTCTGTCTTCACTTCGAGTTGACAACAACCGTGGTTGATCACGTTGCTTCTGGCGAGAAAGGGCTGGCGCAAAGACCAGTGCGTCAACGACTGTGTTGCCGCGTTCCAGTCGCGGATGCGCTATTGTTGATGGCAGTTGTGGTGTGTTTGCCGGTGTCCGTGGCAGCGATAGACGCGGCATGTTGGCCACCTCATCACGTCTCGTGTGGTCCGCACGGCTCACCGGGTCCAAAGCGGGCTTCATCGTCGCCGTTGGTACGATGGCATTATCCACTTTCATCGCATGCCCACCCGTGTCTTCAACTACGTCCATCATTTCACTGTCTGGTTGGTCTGGCTTAGGCGTGACAACATCAATACCAAGGTCGTCATCGTCGGCCGCGGGCAGCAAACGAGCGTCATTGTCAGGGTACACTTGCTTGAGCTGCGGGTCCATGCCTTCATCGAGTTGCACCGTTTTACTGAGTTCCAGCTTGTTGGCTTCCAGGTTCCACACGCGGAATCCCTTACTAGCATCTGCGTAGCCCAGAAACATGCAACGGAAGGCTTTCGCTTCCATCTGGGTTCTCTTTGCCTTTGCGTATCCGATCGCGCCAAACACGCGGAGGTGTACAAGCGATGGCTTCTGGTCGAAGGCCAGCTCGAGCGGTGACACGGGCGGCCGAACAGCGGTGGAAGTCTGTTCAAGATGTACACTGCTGTATTCATCGCCTCGGCCCATCAGTGTGTTTCCATGCCTCGGTGATGGATTATCGAACGCGCCATCTCAGCGATTGTGCGGTTCATCCGCTCAGTCACTCCGTTCTGCTGTGGCGAATACGGCACCGTTGTCTGATGAATGATCCCCTGTCGCGAGCAGAAGTGCGCAAAACGTTGGTCCACATGCTCCTTCCCGTTGTCACTCCGTACACACTTGATGTGCATCCCGAGCTGCGTTTCCATCATCGCCTTGAACGCTTCAAAACGCTCAAACATCCCGGCTTTGCTCTTTAGGAAGTAGAGTGTGACGTGCCGTGAGAAGTCGTCATGAAGGTCAATGTATAGCGAGCATTCCCCTGTGACTTCACACTCATCGGTCCCATGCATGGGTCTCGTGGTCTTGACGGCACCACGCGTTGGTGATGGAAAACGGCTGACGGCGATCTGCCCTCGCGCACATCCCTCACATAAGGTGGTCTTGCTCGCGGTCAGTGCGATTTGATGGGGGAGACCATGATATGCCTTGTCAATGTTGGCCAAGTGGTCCACAGGAACATGGCCTAAACGACATTGCCACAACTCGGCTGCATCATCCCCTGCTTCGCAGTCACTGGCCACAACAGTCGAGGCAAGCAAAGGCTCAGCTCGAAGCGCAGTCTCAGCTCCCATCACGTACCACTTGCCTACACGAGCTGCTTGCATCCATGCCTCGCCACCAAACGTCACCACACAATCGTTGCGACGAAACTGGACATCAAGGCTCTTGTTGGTCAGTGCCGGCACAGATACGAGTCTTCGAGCCAGATTTGGAAAGTGCAGAGCTTTCGTCAACGTCACTCGCTTCCCCTTGACCGACCGGAAAGTCACGGAGCCACTGCCAACGGCGTGCATGGTAGCTCCATCAGCACTTGCAATCTCCAATGCTTGGTCCAATGTGTCATAATACACGAAGTCAGCGTCATGTGCGACGTCGCACCGCTATCCACCAACAAGTCTGTCGTTGACGCATTGGTTGCCAGGAAGACTTCTTCTTTCTCGTTGTTCTGGGGACAATCTCTTTCCTTGTGTCCGACCTCATTACACTTGTAGCAGCGCCCTCGAAACTGCACTCTGCCCCCACGTTGCTGCTGCGAACGGCCACCACGTCTTCCTCGTTCGCGCTGCTGTCGGCCTCTCTGGCTTGCACGCAAAGCCATCTCACTCAATTCGCGTTCCTTAATCCGATCACACTCGCGACGAAGCATCTCCTTCACTTCTATCAGACTGACACCTTCCTTGTTCTCGATAATCTTGACAATCGTATCGTACCGTTCTGTCATACTTCCCAGGAGGATGACAACTTGCTCATCCTCAGTACTGCGTACACGCCATCATCAGGTTGTCGAACTTGAGCAGGTCGCCATGGTAAGCAAGTAAGGTAGATGACTTGGCGATGTGATGGCCAGCTGATACCGACAACGATTGCGTCGAGTGCACAATTAACTTGGTCCGCTTTGAACAGCATCCCTACACTTCTAAATTTCTCGATCGTAGCATTGAGAATCATGAACTGAGCGTTCATATCGGAGCAAGATTTCTTGGAACGCATATACGGTGTAACGCGGAGCCTGGGTTTTGGCGTTGCGTCTGGCACAGCAAACTGAAGAAACACAGCATCGAGCAACTTTCATACGTAACTGTGGCTTCGTCTGACAACGGCAGCAATGACGCAATCGAAGGATGACTGGATAATCTCGTCAAATACTTCCCGCGTTTGCTGGATGTCCCGGCGAGCGTTTTAACTTCTGGTGGCGACCGACGTCTTGCAACGCCCAGCGCGCGGAGCGTAGGTCGAAATCGGTCACAAAGGCGGTGGCAGGCCCATGTTCAGTGTTCAAGGTTCTGCCATAGGCGAAGCTTGCCAGTGGCTGCTCTTCTCTTGCCAGCGACTTCTTCTCCTGACGGCGACTGCGCTTGCTGAACGCTATCCCTGGGTTAATCTTCCTCGCTTACATTGTCTTCATCGGCCTCATGTTCATCGTCTTGATAGTCCTCATGTTCATTGTCTTTATCATCGTCGGCATCTTGATCGTCATTGCCTTGATTGTCTTCTACGTCATCGTCATTGGCTCCATCAGCTTCATCGTAGTCATCGTCCTCAAACTCACTGAAACTGACATCACTGGCGTGAATGTCAAGAGGATCATTTGTGACGTCTTCGGGCATTGAACGTGCTCCAGACGCGAGCAACACGCTTTGAGCGTCAGCAAAGATAACGGGTGCCTTCTGCAAGTTTCCTCGCTTCAGATCAACCTTGAAACGCTCCATCTGATCTATGTCTTCCCAGAACGAATTGCCACCCATCGCAGTCAAAATTTCAGCGATCTGCATTCCCAGTGTCAGCGCCAACTTCAAATTCTTCGGCGTCAGGTGGGTACGCGTTTGGGTTGCCATTGGGCCGCTTTTTGCTTCATCGATCGGGAACGAGCAGCGGCTACGAATGTAGCCTTCAGGTAAGTAAGGGTACATTACCCTTAGTTACAATGAAATGCATATGCAAAGTAAACAAAGCTAGCTGTGGTGACTTGCTCGGCCCGTCTTGATTAGTTTGGTGATGGGAGCTTGTTGTTGTCGAAATAGAGTTCGTGCTTCATTGTTGGCGATGGCGACTGGTTTTGGTGTTGTGACCAAGTGGGTCCTCAAATCGCGCTTCTTCGCATCACAAGGTTCGCGGCTGCCTGAGGGGGGTGCCTCGTTCTGCTTGCTTCTTCTCTT
>NSDO01000075.1:11691-23074 GCA_002286825.1 Lagenidium giganteum | reverse complement strand
CGTCGAGGATTCGCGGAAAGTTCCAACGCCACTTCGCCACAACCGCCCCCGTCCTGAGTGTACTTCCGCCTGCAGGGAGGTCGCGCAGGACACCTCGACCCTCAAAGCCGCCGGTCCCCCGAGTACTTCCTGTCGTCCTTGCTCGCGTTCGTCCCTCGCGCACTTCTCCATCCTCCGTCGACACGCGTATCCTGAGTCCAGCCCTCATGCCGACAGCACGCAACCGTGGCCAACGTCGAAGCTCTCGCGCCTCCAGTGGTTCTCGGGCAAGCTCCGGCGCTGGTCGGACTCCTCGTGAACGCGATGCCAGTGCCTCCGAGGCAATCCCGCCACACTGCTCCCACTAGTGCTCCCGCCCGCGAGGACGACAACGACGAAACCAAGCGCGCGGCGGACGATGAAGAGACCGAGCACGCGGAACCAGACCGCACAAGCAGCCATGAAGAAGCTTCGGGTGCGCGAGCTCCTCCACCAGTGATCGGCTTGTCTTCTGACTCTGACGAAGCCGAAGGCCCGTCCGTCGCTCGCGCTGCTCCTGCACCTCCGCCTGCTCCTGCGCCTACCGCCACCGTCGACACCGGAACCAACCCGATGCGGTCCCCCGCGAGCCGCCGAGCCTTTCTTGATGCGATTCGTCGGTTGTGCGCTGATGCGGAGACCGTATACCGCGATGGTGTCTTGGTCGACGCTGTCCGGCAGAGAGTTTGTCCATCTCATCTTGAGCATGTCGCGTCCAGTTCGCTGTTCCGCGGTAGGTGCTGCTTGCGCGTGGGCTGCGAGCTCTTCGAGACCGCGCGGGAGGAAGCTGACAGACACCAGAAGGCCACCGCGTTGTAGCTCGCGAAGACCCAACAAGCTCTCCGAGAGGCGCGTGAAGAGGCTGACGCGATTCAGCAGAGGAAGGATCGTGCCGACCAGGAGGTTACGCGAAACCATCTCGCGGCTGTGACTCTTACCGCGGAGGGTGAAGACCTCCGAGCTTCCCTGAAGACGAAGCAGCAGGCCGTGGACGCGTTGACGGAGGAGCGTGATACGCTTCGTGATCGCGATGCGCAGAACGCCGCTCTAGTAGCTGACTACGCGCAGCAGATCGCTTCTCTCACCGCTGAGCAGGATGCGGCAGCAACAACGGTGACAGCTGATCGCGACGCTCTTAAGGCTTCGGCAGCGCGTATCGCTTCCCTCGAAGGCGAGCTTCAGACCGCAAACGCCGAGGTGACACGAGTGCGAGCGGTGGAGGCAGCCGTGCGCGCGATCCAAGCCACCATGACCGGGATGCGCCTCGACCGGTTCGCCCCCTCGTTTGCGTTCGCAACATCGTGTGTCTTCTCGGTCGCGTTCCTGTTCGCGTTCCGCTCGCGCCCACCGACGTCTGGATTCTCCCGACTCACCGCCTCTTGCCGACGTACGCGCCCATCATTCTCCCAGCCCTGACCCGACGATTCGCGAACGCGTGGTTCGCACCCGTGCTAACCGCTTGTTGCCGCGGCCTTGGGCATTTCGCCTTCCTGGGTCGTCTCTGGGTTCGTTGACCGAGGACGTGGTGTGTAGGTGGTTGCCCCCCACCCCCAACATGTTCCCCTCGCGTCCACGACCGCGCTTCGACGACCCACCGTCCGTCCCATCGGTGATTGTCCGGATGATTTACCGCGGGAACCCCTGGGACGAGTTGTCGACAGCGCCGACGCCCATCACGTACCGCATCCGTGATGACAGGTTTCTTCAACTCAACGCGCAGGTGTCGGCCTTCCTTCGCCAGCACGCGTTTGCACTCTGGGAGCAGACCCATTACCTTCGCGTCGACGCGGCGGCTTCCCCGGGTGCACAGCGGATTGCGGAGCGTGATGCCCGCGTCCGTGCTTGTCGTGACGCGTTGGGCGAGGTCATCGAGGAGACGCTCGCGCTGATGAAGACCGGACACTGCGATTTGGATATTCAGCTGGACCTGTCTGCTGTGGTACCCCCGCGCGATCCGATCGAGTGGTTCCCTGTGTGTGCGACTAGCCCCAGCGATGCGTTACTGACGGCAATGTTGATCCAGTTGGATAACCAAGCGCCATCGCGGTTGTATCATCAAGGCGCCGACCATCAGCATCCTGCGCGTGCCCCAGAGGTCTTCTCCCGCGTAGATCGTAAGTTTGTTGGGTCATCGTTTGGCTGTTCGGCGACGCCACCTTGCGACAGTGACACGGATTAAGCGCGCATGTGAATATCATCTCTTGCTGGTAAACGCGCATGTGAATATCATCTCTTGCTGGTGTTTGCACGCGTTCCTTCGGCTTCTGATGACGCGCGTGAGTCGCCGTACGTGGCGGCACCACGCTTACGCGACGATGACAACCCACGTTGCTGGCAATTACGCGCGGGGACAGTAGCAGCCGGGCACTGGTGCCCACGGCGCGTGCCGATGATGGCGCGGGCGGCACGTGATGCCGAGTGCACGCGAAGCCGCAGACGTAAGCGACGGAATGGCATGTCCATCACATGGAGCAGCAGGCTCGCCGGGCAGTACGCGATGCTCTGGACGCGCAGCGACTGCCCCTGATGTACCCGTTTGCCAGCGCTTTGCAATGCACGTCGCTGGCGGCAACCGCAATAACATGGCCTCGAGCACCGCGGAGGATCCAGGAGCCACGCGTGATATCGGGCGCGGCATCGTGTGGTGCCAACAACGCGCGAGGCTGGACGAAGCTGGAGAGCGTGATGCCTGCGGGCGGGACAACGAGGGTATTACGGTGTCACGCCGCAACGACGGCGCCACCATGGTGGGACAGCAACAACACGCGACGCCGGGAACACGCGAGGTAGCGGGAACACGCGAGGCGGCGGGTGTGAGCGACTAGATGGCGCTCCCACCACAGGGGTAGCAGACACACCAAGCAGCACGCGGTGCACGGAACGCGCGGCGGCTGCCCATGGTGCGTCCATATGCCAGCCCTTCAGCACGCACCTCGATGACGGCAGCCGCAACAACGTGGTCGTGAGTATCGCGAGGCACCTGACGGCAACGCGTGGCACGGCATCGCGTGATCAAGGCGCAACAACGCGTTAAGCGGTAGGCACACCGAGCGGCAGCGGCACGCGATGCCGGAAGAGCGTGGAGACGGCGGGTACAGGCGACAGGGTGGTGCGTCTACCTCCAAGGTAGCAGACACACTAAACACACACGACGCGCAGGACGCGCGGCAACAGTCCATGGGGCAGCGGTGTGCCGGCAGCTCGGCACACACCCCTATGACGGCAGCCGCAACCACGTCATCTCGAGCATCGCGAGGGATTCGACGGCGACGCACGACGCTGGGGTATGGCATCGCGTGGTGAAGGCGTAGCGACGCTTGGGGCCGAAGCGCGACGGCGCGTGGGGACGGCGGGTGCGGGCGACAGGGAGGTGCGTCCACCAACACGGTAGCATATATGCTGAACACACGCGGCGCGAAGGACGCGGGGGGATCGCCCATGGGCACCCGTGTGCCGGCACCTCGGCACACACCTTGGGCACGGCATCTGCGGCCACGCTATCTTCGAGCAAGGCGGCGTTCAGACCCAGTGGTTGATCCGTGCGAATGGTGAACGCGAGCGACGAAAGTGGCATAGGGCGACAAGCGCACCAGACAGCAGCGGCACGCGACATCGGGAACGCGCACCAGACAGCAGCGGTACGCGACATCGGGAACGCGTGGAGACGGCGGGACTCAACTGCAACGCGTGACGCTGGGGTATGGCATCGCGTGACGAAGACGTAGCAGCGCGTGAAGCGCGATGACCGTACGTGGGTGACGAGCGCACAGCCGGCAGACACGGCTGTTGGCGTGAGGGGACGCGTGCACAGCTGTCGGCGTGAGGCTACAGTAGTGCGGGTCGCAACGCGGATGTAAGGTGCCTGCTGGGTTCGCCCCAGCCGCAGCGGTCGACTTCGAGTCCTTCCGCGCCTCTTCCGCGTTACTTCCTGGTAGTCATTTACCCACACCCA
This sequence comes from Lagenidium giganteum, assembly GCA_002286825.1. Lineage (NCBI taxonomy): Eukaryota > Oomycota > Peronosporomycetes > Pythiales > Pythiaceae > Lagenidium > Lagenidium giganteum. The sequence continues at coordinate 19,104 of NSDO01000075.1, read as the reverse complement.
AGGTCAGAGCCAGTCGCGTAATTTTTCTCACGCTGGCTGTGGCACGCCGGGCTTGTTCAAAGCGCGATGCTGGAGAGCCGCGCGCGGGATCACCTGGGGCGTGCCGTCCCAAGATGTCGTGGCATCGCCGCGTGCCTACCGCTGTCGCTTTTTGTCTTCCGCTCGACCCCGGATGCCGTGGGGTCCGCTGAATCCGCGGGTCACACCCACGGCATCCCAGGTCCACACGAGCTTTGACGTCCGTACCGACGTGTCGCTCGTAACGGCTTCGCGTCGTGAGGGGATGCTGGGGCCGCGAGCGGGAGTGGTCGAAAGGATCGGGCGCGCGGAGGAAACTTGTTCGCGAACGAAGCCTTTGTGCGCGCGGGCGGAGATTTGTTCATGCGGCGGTCGTCGTGGTCGTTCTTGTCGCGGTGTGGTCGGCCTTTCGATGCGGGCATCAGTTGCTTGTCTTGTTCCGCGTTTCCTGACATGAATTATGCAGTTGTGAAGATATGCAGCGGCTGTCGTCATTGACTACAGCTCTTCGGCGACGTCCGTTGCCTGTGCTTCCATCATCTGTAGACGGCTCGCGTGTTTTCTCTTCGTGTGGAAGTCATGCAGAAGGCCACCACAGTTGAGGTCCGCTTCGGCGACCCACGAATCGTCTGCACCCTCTTGGGCCCATTGCACCAGATATTCAAGGCGTTGTCGACCAAATCGGGTTAGTCTGGACACGCGCATATCCTTGACCGCGACGACCTCATAGTTGCCTTGCTCCGCGTCAGGCTCCCAGCTATCTTTTCGGCAACAGTGCTTCGTCGAAGTCTACACGCGTATGCACGGCCACCGTCAGGCGCTCCGCGGGTCGCGATGGGGCATCCTTCCGTGCTCGTAGCTTCGAGATGTGGACCAAAGGGAAGAACCGATGATCCGATCCCAGCTCGAGGCGGCAGGTATACGCGTTGGGCACCTGTGCGACGCTGAACGGGCCATGCCACAGGTGGGCTAACTTCTTCGCGTATCCCTCCTCCACGCGATCCAAGAACAGCCAGACTTGGGAGCCAACTTCGATTCCTGATTCCGTCGTCGCGCGGTCGGAAGCTTCGCGCGCCCGACGTTCAACCGCAGCCTGCACTAATTCGTTCGCATGACTTTGCGCAAGTTGGTACGGCTTCTGAATGTTGAATCGCCATCTCCGCGCGTTGCGATCTCTCACGTCTTCGTTTCCCACTGACCGCGTCGACTCCAGCGTTGAACGTGCGGCCCAGCCATGGACCAGGAAGAATGGCGTTTCTTGTCGCGTATTGTCCCAAGAGGCGTTGAGCGCGAAGGCCAGTCGTTCGGCGTACTCGTCCCAATCGCGTTGGCCGGCATCGGAGACGTACCGCTTTATTGCCCGCGTGATCGTCTGGACTTTTCTCTCCGCGAGTCCATTTGCCTGCGGCCGATATGCGAGTGTCGCACGTTGCCGTTGACCCAAGATCGGATGTACTCACTTGCGCCAAACCGTCGGAATACGGCCTCCTCATACGCTTCAGCAACAGTTTGTGCTGAACGCGATGCTGAAACTTTCGCGATGATGAAGCCTGAGTGCGCGTCGAAGAAGATTAGCAACTCCGTGTTCCCCGCGTGCGACGCTGGTAGAGACGGTATGTGGTCCATCGCGATGATCTAAAATGGCCGCGTACCGACGATATTCCCGGGTGACACTCCCCGAATTGTGGGATGTCCCTTGCCGGTCTCGCAATCCGTGCAAGTCATGATGAAGCGTTGGACCGACGCGAACATGCCTTGCCAGTAGAAGAAACGCCGGACTCGCGCGTACGATCGGCCGATCCCTTGGTGGCCGCCTTCTAAGCTCGTGTGGTAGTGGTGGACCTCCGCCGACTTCTCAAGAATGATCTCACCGAGTCGATTGAGTGCCACCAAGCCCTCCTCGTCGTCTTGTGCGACGATGTCTTCGCCCCCCTCGAGTTGGAGGGCACGTCCTGCAATCCTGTGTGCCGCTGCATTAAACTCACGTGTTCGCGAAGCATTTGGCAACGCAGGATGGTTACCAGACGCTTGGACACCGACGCGTGGAGTAATTGGAGGCCTGGTGATTTGCACTCCATTTCCCCGAGAAGTTGTCGTACAACCAAATTGGAGTCTCCGCAGATGATCCAGTTTTGCACGTGATGTTTCGCGGCTAAGGATATCGCGAGGTCAATCCCACGGTACTCCGCTTCGTTCACGGTTGCGTCATTGAAGTACTGGGACGCCGCGGTGATGACCCTCCACGYCGGTAGTTCCCAGAGCACGGCGGCACAGGCGGTGCCCGCTCGCTTTGGCTTTGCCGAGCCGTCGAAGCTGGCTACGAAGACTATGGTCCCTGGTACAAACGTCGGGACAGGCATACATGGAGGAACCCTGCGACCGGTTTTCGTCGGCTTGATCGTTGTGAGTGCCTCGTCAACCAACGCCCGCGGAGTGAAGCTGGCGGCCAACCGTTCCTGCACGTTGTCTTCGGCGGCCACCGTCTTCGTCACTTCGAACGTCCACGAGGAGAGGATGGCAGCCCATTGTGCCAGACGCCCCTGTAAGCCCTGAGAGCGCATCCGCCAAGCGAGCGTGGATGTTCGCATGACCACCTGAAGTCGCCGTCCGTGGAGGAGGCGTTGGCAGCCGTCGAGCGTCCGGAGCAACGCGAGGACTTCCTTCTCGACCGCGTGGTATGCCAGCTCGTTCTCCTTGAGGACGCGACTGACGAAGCGAACAGGCATCAGGATCTTATCGTGCTCCTGCATTACTGCACTCGCAATTGCCCAGTCGTTCGCGTAGAGCACGATTACGACATCGTTTGTCCCGCCGAAGTGCTTCAGGTTCGGTGCACCGGCAAGCTTCGCCTTCGCGAACGCGGGGGTGGCCCCGGATAAGCGCGGGTGGTCAGCCGACTGGCGAAGCGAACAGGCATCAGGATCTTATCGTGCTCCTGCATTACGGCGCTCGCAATTGCCCAGTCGTTCGCGTAGAGCACGATTACGACATCGTTTGTCCCGCCGAAGTGCTTCAGGATCGGTGCACCGGCAAGGTTCGCCTTCAGCTTCGCAAACGCGGGGGTGGCCCCGGATAAGCGCGGGTGGTCAGCCGGAAGTGCGAAGTGTTCTTCCTTCAGCTCGTAGAGGACTGTGGCGTACACCGCGAAGTCTTCGACGAAGCGGTGGTAGTAGTTCAGACTGCCTAGGAAGCTTTGCATTCCTTTGCGTGTCGTCGGAAATGCCAAATTCGCGAGTTGGTCCAGGTTCTTCGGTTTCGCGTGAAGACCTTCCGCGCTCACAATGTGACCCAAGTAGTCAACGCGTTGCTTGCCCCAACTACTCTTAAGCACACTGATGGAGAGCCCCCAAGAGTCACACGCATCCAACAGCGCGTCGCCGGCTGCACAGCGGTCGTGCCAGCTTCCACGTCCGATCACGATGTCGTCGATGTATGACCGACGCCCCAATACGGACTTCGTGTTCGGGTCCGTAGGGACTCCGTGCGCGAATACATCCTCGCCCGTCTTCAGCATCGCGTCGTCGCGATCCTCCGGCTCATGTAACTTCAAGATTCCGTATAGCGCGTTGTCGCGGAGTCGCTGGTAAATTTGCGGCGCGTTCTTCAAGCCGAAGGGCATACGTTTCCACTGGAAACGTCCGACGGGGTGATGAACGCGGAGATGGCCTTCGCGCGATCAGTCATCCGAATGACCCAGAACCCGCTCGCCATGTCTAGGGAACAGAACCAGAGGAATTTGTCCACGTCCTCGAGTAGTTCGTCGACACGTGGCATCGGATACACCATGAGCCGCGTCAAGGCGTTCACCGCGCGATAGTCGATGCAGAGCCGAATATCCACACCGTTCTTTTTCACGACGATGACGATCGGCGAAGCCCACGGCGAGGTCGACGGTTCGATGATGTTCGCGTTCAGAAAACCTTTGATCCGTTTGAAGACTTGATCAGAGAACTGCGGCGGAATCCTGCGAACGCGCTGTGCGATCGGTCGGACACTGCCCACGTCGATGTCGCAGACGACACCTCGTGCTGGCGGCGGCAGCGCGTTACCCGCTCCAATCAGAAGGTGTTTCCGCCTCCAGTGATGTCGCGCAGTTTTTTGATCTCGTCTAGACTGTTGACGTCTGGATCGCCGACGTCCAAGTCTTCTGCCTTCACCCCGGTCGCGTTCATATCCAGTTAGGGGATCACGGCCAGCTCGCTGTCGACGTCTTCCGCGATCAAGTCTGTCGCTTCATGGACAAGGACCAAGTCATCATCGTCTGGAGTCTCGCGCAGACACTCAGCTGCTGTCTTAGCGGTGAAAACCCTCGCGATGTTGGGCCGCTCCTTCGTTGGTTGATCGCGTTTTCGGCCTTGAACATTACCCCTGAACTCGTCTTCAAACCATCACCTTCGATGTCCTCGCGGTCCTCCACGCTGGCTTGGGAAGTGGCCGGGCGTCGTAGGATGGCGGTGGGTTGCACGTATGATGGGCGCTCCACCAGTGGTTCGTTTTCGCCCGACACGTCAGGTTCCAACTTCACGCGGTCCGTTGTTGCTTCGTAGGCGAGCGTTCGCCACTCCTTGCTCCGGTTGGATCCCTGCGAGACAAAACCTGGCTTTCGTGGGCCATGATCATCGGAGAGCCACATGCCAATCTGGTCTTTCGTGTCTAAGGTCACCGTTCGCGTGGAGTCATTCGTCACGCGCACAAACTTTGGCACGCCGCGTGCCCCTTCGACGACGAAAGTTACCCAGTCGGGTCTCCGACGAATCCAGAGCTTCTGTTTGCCCGGCGGCCGCACGCGTACGTCATGCCACTCTCCTGGAACAAGGTGACGCACTCTCCAACGTCCAAGTCGCGTCTTGGCGTCGGTTTTCGAAGCGTACGCGAACTTCGTCTGGCATACACAATGATCCATCTGCGATGTCGAGTCGCACCCCAGTTGGGACCATGAAATCCTTTCCGAGGATCGCGTCCTGACCGCTGAGTTCCCCAACCCAGACGTCGAACTCATACGCAAGCTTGCGCGCCAAGGTGATCTTCACTCGCGCCTTCCCGTCGGTGTGGAAAATGCCGTCGCCGACGCCGACACACTTCAGGCGTTGGGAGGTGTCTACCTCAATTCCAGTATCACGCGCCAATGTGGAATCGAGAATAGAGACCTCCGCACCAGAGTCGAAGAGCAACTTCGCGTCTCGGTTGTTTACCAGCGCGTGGACCTTAGATTGTTTGAAGCGTTTCGCGGGCGCGTAGTGTTTCCAATACCCGCGTCGTTCCCCTGGTTCCAGGACCAAGCGTTGGAACATCGGCAGTCGCTCAAACTTGGACGATGCATCGGATTGCGCTGACCGCACATGTCTTTGGGTCGCGGTGTAGTCATGCAAATCCGATGTATTATCCCAGTTATGAGTGCGCCCTTCGCGTGGTTTCGCGTTGTCTGCCTTGCGCATGACGAATGCAAATATGCAAACCGGGTCCCGCTCGTCGCGTTCAAGCCCCCAAGCCAGCGAGCGTTCTAGTTTAAAGCCGTTTCCATGGTCGTTGGGATAAGATCGGCATGTTTCGCAGGGTCGTACCAAGCGCGGAACTCGTTGAACCTTGCCGCAGCCACGGCAGACCGAGAAGCACTTGTCTGACTGCCGCACTGTTGGCACGTTAGTCGCCTCCCGCACGGACGGTCGGAATGGCGTTTTGAGCCACAATGTGAGCGGCTCACTTCGCGACGGTCGTCGCCGACCTTTGTCTCCATCACGTGTGCATAGTCGTCGTCTCTGGAATCGCCTCGTTCGCGTTCGCTGTCCCCCATCGACGATGAGGAGGAGTCGGAGGCTTCGCGTGGCAAGAGGATCTGTACGCGTTTCTTTGGCTTGAAGTCACTCGCGTTTCCGGGTCGCGGGACAGGACGCGCTGGCTTGTCCCCAAGTCGTTGCTGGCGACGACGCATGTCGAGCAAAACCCACTCGGCTTCTTGCGCATCCTTCAATCAGAGCAGAGGCAGTGAACGCGACAAGTCTTCGTCCTGCAGCGTATCGAGGAAGTGGTCGAGGTGTTCCTTCTTCACCGTGGGTGGTCCGTCCATGATGCGGATGACAGCACGAATCGAGGCGACGTTGAGTCGATACAAGTAGTCCAACGCGTCTTCTGCACTTCCGCGCTTCATAGGGTAGTACCGGTTCGCGTGCGAAGTACCCTCGCCGCAGTATTTAGGAGAATCGCGACTTCAGGCCACGACGAACGGGTTGTCCGCGGGAGTTGCGAGTGCCAGTTTCGCGCGGGGCCGGACATGAAATCTGCGAACGTGAGTGCGGTTTCTGGCGGCGTGAGCTGATCGCGTCGCACGGCGGGGAACTTCCGAAACCACTTTCTTCGCTCTGAATCGTGCCCGAGAACGACTTCAACTCCGTGACCGCCGAAGCTTGGATACGCGTTCGGGTGTTCGCGACTTGAGCTGCCATCGCGCCCCAGTTGTCGTCAAAGATATCTGAGACTTTGTCCGGGAATGCAATGGACCTCTCTTCACGCGACATCAGGCTTGATGAGGAATCGGCTACTTCATCTAGTTGTGACAAAAGGTTCGCGTTGACGTCGAAAGATTCGTCCACTTTCGCGTTTTCCCGCGACATTCGAGAGCGAACCGCGTGGGCGGGTGTCGTCTGGATCGCGCTCCTCATTCGCACGTCGCCCTGCGTGTCCACGGAGTAGCATGGCGAGCTTGGTATTTGGCTTTGGCGTGTCGGTCACGGCTTCTCGAAGACATTCTGGGCTCCGCGCGCCGTCGCCCAGCTATCCAGCCGTTTGTGGACCGTCGCCCCAGCACGTGCCATCTCCATTCGCGTTTTGTTGGCCAACTTCGCGTAATCGGCTGTGCCAGCCGAGAAGCCGGCCGTTAGGAGCATCCGCGCAATTTCACTGGCCAGGTCCTGTGGATCCGTCAGCTCGAGCCGTGGCGTGACGACGTCAAGCGGTCGCGACGGCACGGCGAAACCCATCGCGTTCATGATGTCGGACGCTTCGAAGAACTTCGCGATTGTCGACTGGTAATACGCGTCAACCGAACTCTGTGCGGACGTGAAACTGGACGGTCCCAACGTCAGCGAAGCCACGCGGGGTGGAAACGACCCAAAACTTTGTTCGGTTTCGTGGACGCGTGACTTCGCGAGTGGCGGGCGCCCGAAGGGCGTCGACGCCATAGCTCCTTCATCTTCTCGTAGGACACCGGCGGAGCGCAAATCCGGTGTCACGACTGCAACAGCAGAGGGCTTCACCTCCAACTTCTCATCCATGTCTTGGCTGGAAGATCCGGGCATACGCACCAGTTGTGACCAAGTGGGTCCTCAAATCGCGCTTCTTCGCATCACAAGGTTCGCGGCTGCCTGAGGGGGGTGCCTCGTTCTGCTTGCTTCTTCTCTT
>NSDO01000841.1:0-10010 GCA_002286825.1 Lagenidium giganteum | reverse complement strand
TTGCAGAGAGCCTTCGAATTCCATATACTCCGGTGTTTGAAACAACGCTTGACGCCACAGGCTATGGTGTGGATATGCCTTCTTCAAACACACAGAGACTTGAAGCACAACGATGCGTAGCATCTGAAGCAATGTCAGAATGCCACCAGTGGCAAGGTTTGGTTGCGATTCATTCTCGTACRGTGCCAGCATTGAATCCAGAAAAGGGAACACCATTTGCTGCAAAGTCGTGGGCGGCTCCACCAATGCGCGTTCAATGTAATAGCTTTGTCGATCGGGCATGAATCCAGCCAGCGACCGCATCGCTTCTCGTGGAAGTGATGTCAAATAACATCCCTTCATCGTGCTCGCATTCCATCGTCCCAAACGTCGGATTTGTGACTCCGATGCTCCGGCCAGGTCTGCCATCCGTGAAGCCGACCCACGTGCGGCATGCGTGTTTGCTTTTGTCGGAAGCTTCCGTTCATCAAATGCTTCACCGTGGCCTTGTAGTGTGTTGTGTAGCTGATTGGTCGAGTGCGGTCAGCCTTGCCTCGCAGGAGCTTAAGGAGAAAGAGATTTAGCTTTGCACCAGTCACTTTAGTGTTCGTCAATGCATCAAATCGCTGTTTTTGACACCACTGCACGATTTCTGTCTGTCGTTTGGGCGTGCTGCAATTCCTAGTTCTAATGTCCGTAATGTGCACTCTTCAAGCTCCACCTGGAGCGTAGGCGGCTCCATCTCTCAGTCGCTTATTGGACAGGGTCCCCAGGATCCGAAAGACATGTGTCTCTTCGCTTAGCGACTGCCACAATAGTGAACCAGTCAATACCAGCGCTCCCTTGACTCAAATACAACCGAATTTGACAGGATATCACTTTAGAGAGGTAGGGCTGACAGCAACATTAATTAACATTAATTTTGTCCGATCTGACGCTTTCCGTGGGGGGCTGGCTCACTGAACCACGCTTCCACTTGGCGCAGAGGCTGTGAGACGGACATCGCGGTGAATGACAATTCCACAAACCAAGGCTCCACCTGAGTTGATGTACAATGCAGTCTCATCATGACCAGACCTGATCAGCAGTCATCGCCTTGTCGTTGCATGGCAAAGCTTTAAAGGTGATCACAGCTCCTTACTGGAACCTTACAACCCCAATTAAGAGTCAGTTGAACAGCGCCTCGTTGCCGCGCATCGACCCGCCCCAAAACATTATATCATGCTTCTCCCGTGCTGGTCATGCTCACTCCGCTGAAAGGAGAAGTTGCCACCGTCACTTCCAAATTTGCCACGAAGAAAGCAAAAAACGATAGGCCTTCTGCGCCCGGAAGTGCGCTTAAACGGGAGAGCCTGCTCAAAATGGACAAAATGAAGGATGAAGGCGCAGATGCCTCGACAATGCGTGAGAAAGGGATGCTTCAACACGAGGTGGATGGAGAAGATCACCTCGCGACGACGAACGCGGATATCTCGCGCCACGAAGTCGGGTCACAAGGTAGAGCATGGGGAGGGAAGGAGCAAGTGAGAGCTGCGTTGCCGGCCAAATGACAAGCTGCGAGACATGACCGAAGAAGATCGCGAGTGCCTTGAGCTGTACTTGAACAACGAGCTTCCACTGGTGCAGCCACCTGGGTTCCTTGATGCAACGCATTCAACCTATGCCAGATCAGCGTTCCTACAGTGGCACGTGGATCACCATGAGTATCGTTTGTACGCTATCGTTGGACCGGTCAACGAGTAAGCGAAATGACTGGGAAGAAGCAATTGTTTGATAAAATGGAAGAAGCAAGAAAGAGGACTGCCGTGACCGCATCACGCAACTACAACAACAAGCCAAGCGGATGACCTACCATCACGCATCACGGATCCTCATGCTCCTCTTTGACGATGAGGCCGCAGCGAGCCAATATGCCGGTGCAACATTTCACTACCCAGGCGGCCGCATTACTCTTCCAGTACTGTGGAACACCAGCAGAGGAAGTCGAGACTGGCCTGGCGAGAGCGCGCAAGTACTCCATGAAGGTACAAGGAGCGGGGAGCTTGCACTCACCCAAACTCATTGATGCACTGGAAACGGTGGCCGGGGTTTAGGTTGTTGCACTTCGCCGCGAGCAGAAGAAAGAAGTGAAAACGCCGGCCTACCAGTGGAATGTCACGTTCGAATGTGTAGGCCCGTTGACCTCATTGATTGGCAAAGCTACATTGTGCACTGAACACTGGGAGGTCCAACTGCATCTCCACAAGATCTTTCAACTTCCACCGTGCTTCACGTGCTTCAGCCCCAGTCACAGCGCTGTTAAATGCAACCATCCCAATCCTGAACTAGCACGCGCACAAGCGACAGTGTCGATACTGCGCAAGCAACTGCCCATCCCGAAGCGCGATCGGGCGCAGATGATGAGCAACGCGCGCAGCCAAACCCAGGAAATTACGTTGTGAAAGTACTTCACGAAGTGCTGGGATTGGGTGGGCCTTGGGGCATTGCCCCTGGGCTGTCTTCGATTTGTCGTCATTTCTTGCTGGTGCCGATTCACGACCACCGTGTGTTGTATTGTGGTGGTCATGATCACGATGCTAATTGACTCTGATCGCCGAGACCATGGAATAGTCTCTCTGCTTGAGCCGGGCGTCCGTTTCTTTAAGGTCAGCAGCGCTCATGGGATCGAACAGTTGCTGGAATAGAAGATCACTGCATGTCTTCAAATCGTTCATCTTACGATCCATCATCGCGGCGATGGACACTGTGCATCCGACCGCCATCAACCTGCAGACCGCATCTGTGGCCACGGATGGTACCTCGCAAGCCGTCGGGATGTCGTCAGTGTCAGAGCTCAGGCATGGGATATAGTCCAATTTGTTAGCGATCCTCCATGCTTCCGCGTGCGTAGCAGCCTTGCCAATGTCGCGTGCCCATTCTGCAGCCACTCGAGCTACCTCCGGTGTTGATTCTTCGTCAGCATATTGGGAAAGGGCATTCTTCCGCGCATCTGCGAACAAAGCTTGACCAAGGAGCTCCATCATCTCTGTGCCCGCAGGATCCAGGTACAGTAGCGGAAATGGCAGGTGTGCCATTACCAAGATCACGTGCAGCGGGTGGCTGTCCATTCCTGGCCAGACTTCAAACAGCGACGCCGGAGGCTGCACCCCAGCCCAGACGCCGTTCCTCCGTTTGTCGGTGCGCCGGTACCATGCCCGATATGTCGTGTCGTTGTCTGTGTACCGTTTTTGTTGCGATGAGATCATGTCTGACTGCGTTGAGTCATCTGAACTGGGTGGGGTGTAGGAGGGCGTTGGACCTTTGCCTGTGCACATGTACTCAAAGTCCGAATCGGATAGGCTGGAGGTTGGCGTCATTGGTGTCGCTCGTCTATGCTCTTGCGCTGGTGTGGCCGTTCGTATGGAGTCAGCGTGAAGGGTAGGTAAGCCCAGTTTTGTGTTCACCACCCTCATTCGATATTTGATGTTGAACTTGTCTTTGAGCTTGCCCCACTCGCGATACAGCGAATTGTCGAACCGAATTGCCGAGAAATGCCTCCCATCACGGTTGTACGCGACTATTGTTGGCAAGACAGCATGCTGTCTGAATGTGATGCATTGCTGCGTAGGGCAGCACCAGATGGGCCACAAGCGGGATGATGAAACCATCAGCGAAACGCGCGAGGTACGGGCAATGCACCGGAAAGCAGGTAATGTTCGTTCTGCCTGGCTGTGTTCCGGTGTCATATTCCACAACGTACAGCGGTTCTGTCCAATGCATCGCTGCCGCCTGCGGTTCCTTCATTCCGCCCTCAGAACCACATGTCCGCATCATTCTTGACGTTGATGTTCCCACTCTTCACCAGATGAGCCTTGACCCATTCCTCTTTCGGATGCCTGGGCTTGCTGGATGGGTTGGAATCCTGAGTCGCCATGTCCTCAATCACCACCTGTCCAACCGCACCCCAATCAGTGAGATGTTTCCGTAGTGTTCTGGTCGCTGACTTTCGGTACGATCGCGCTTCCTTCACATCCAATGAGTTGGTCTTGTCTATGCCGTCACGCGATTGCTGGGTTCGGGAGCCATGTAGGGCATAGTACAAAAATGAGCCGTTTGGAGGTGTCTTGAGTGTTTTGGCGTCATAGTGAGTTGTCCATTGCAGCAAGTCAGTAATCTCTGGAACGTCGACGAGCACTGGTGCCTCTGCATTCCATTCTCCCTCGGGATCGTCGAAACAAGAGATTTGCTTGGTCGTCTTCTGTGGCGCCTCCGCGAACACCTCTGCCGGGTCAGCGGCTGCACATGCGCTATGACCGAAGTTTGCACAGTTTTCACAGCCCCTGTGGTGTTTGTGCCGTTTCCTGTCACTGGTCGCTTCGCTCTTCATTGGCTCGGGTGACTTGAGACCTGTCAAGGCCAGGTCCGTGTCCTCATCAACGTCTGTCATATCGTGGGTTTGGTCTCTAGCTTCATCATGTTCCGTAGGTTGTCGCACAGGGCTTGTGTTGCGCGCCGTATGCCTTTTCGCAATAGCTTGAAGCTGCGATTGGGCGGCCTTGAACGACGTGGGTGTTAATCGTTGCTGCTTTACTTTACCAGGGGATTTGGCACGCTTTGATGGCGACTGGTGTCGAGGTGACTTGCCGTTCATGTTAGCCATGTTCGATTTTGTCTTGCTTGTCTGAACCTTGGGATTTGGGGCAGACGCGTAGCTGGGCCGCCCTCGTTGCTCTTCTTGCTCTCCCTTGGTCTTGGGGTCCTGATGCTTCGCGGAGGCTTTGCCTCGTTTAGCAACCGCCGCCGCTTGCGTCTGGGCGATCGGGCTTGTTGCGAGGTGCTGGATTAGTAGATCATCTGAGTCGCTTTCTTCGTCATGGTCTTCCGCGTCCGGCCTTGTGCTCTGGTGCGTTCCTTTGCTCGATGACTGCCTTAAGTCCGAAGCGGGCGTCCTAGTGTCAGTGAATGGCTGCGAGCTGCCTCGCTGGTTGCTGCCTCTGCGGTTCATATGCTGGACGGTTGTCCATCCATTGCCATCCGTTGCGCTCATTGCCTTTGTCATCTTCWCTGGATCTTCATGGCTCAATACCTTGGTGCCCGCTGCTGCATRGYTGTCCTWACYTTCTTCCKTCGTCATGMCWGCTTCTCCTCCTTGYCCTTGGCGGACTGTCGCCAGGAATATCGCTGGGACTCTGGGTTTGTGCGTGTAGACTACCTCGTTCAAGTAATTACCTGTTCGGCTCACTCGAGCGTTCGCGCCCAGTTCTTCAATGTCCTGCGCACCGTCTTCTTGCAAAGTCACTGTGACTGCCATGCGATGCTGGTCCCGAATAGCTGCAATCTTGACAGCATTGCCATAGGCTCTGCACGAGGAGGCAACATGCTTTGGAGCATAGCACACCGAGCAACGTTTCGATTTGTATGCTGTGGTATGATGAAGAGCGAGGTCACTACCATTAACCTCGATGTGGGTGACATAGTACAATTCAATGGGGCAACGATAGGTGGCGAAGACCACCGTCCAGCGATGTCCTTCTTCCATGACGTTACCGCATTGCTCAAGCTCGTCAACCGTCGTAATTGGTGTCGCAGTGAGCTGTCGCATGAGGGCGAGCAGCTGCGACGATGACAACTCCGTATCGCCACCGACGTTTACTTGATACAATATGCTTCGGTCCGCTGGTGACACTTGGGCAAGCCGCGAAGGCTCCATCCCGTAACACCCGCGTACGAAGGTCACAGTACTGTCTTTGAATGGGAATTCTGGCCAATCCATTGTGCTGGGTTTCTCCGGTTGGGGATGGAGAGGCGAACCATCTTGCTTTTGGCATCCATCCTTACACACTTCACATCATCTGCTAACCGATGCGCGGCATTGTGTCTCTCCGAACCTGTTGCTGAGGATCAAAACAGATGGCTGAAGAATGTTTTCTTGCCGCTGTCTTTTCGCAGATGAATTCCGGGAGCCAAACGCACGAAGATCCAGGTATCCATCTGCTGGTGATGCCACTCCGCCAGTCGTGCGCGCTCCTCGCAGCTGTGCGTCTCCACCGTGAAGCCGGGACTCTGTCGAGCAGCACGTGCTTTGAGAGATATCGCTGAATCAGCTGCTGTTCGGTGTCCGTCATGGACCTCAAGTTGTCGTCTCGCCACTCCGTTGCTACTTTTACCGGCCTTGCGCTCCGAATAGATGGTGGTGAAGGTGGGGTCTATTACGTTCGTCTGTGAAGATAACGTGTCATAGCCTAAACACTACTGCTAATTTAGATGGGGTTGAAGAAGTTCCGTATGTCTGGTGGGAGCTTCGTGCGGTCAGGGTGGCGACGTAGGCGACGGCGCTGCTGGGTGGGCTGTTGAGCTGCGGGTGCTGGGTGGGCTGGTCGTTTGCGAGTCCGTGGTCTTGGCAGCGGCCGCTCAGCTTCCACAGGGCTTTGGGCCGGGGGAGTGAGCATGGGCGGCGTGGCTGCTGGACGTGTGGGTCGGCGAAGTTGCGGTTCTAGAGCTCGAGTGAGGGCCGCTAGAAGTCGCTGGTGCTGGTGTGACAGGAAGAGTGGGTTGCGCCGTTCACGGAGGGAAGCTTGTGTGGCTAGTTCCGAGGCTTGCCGTTGTTCATCTGAGCCCCAATGATGTCGCCATAAGTGCGTCACTGTGGTGAGCACGTTGGTTGTCCACAGCTGCTGCGTGTAGGCACGACAGATAGAAACAGCGTCTTCAGGGATGCTGCGCACTAGGTCCGCGCATTGCGTGGGAGGAAGGAGGGCGCCCGTCGGTGGGAGAGAGAGGCATAGGCTGAAGATGGCTTCGTGGCAGGTGTCGGTAGGGAGGGTGTCAAGCACCACACTCCACGTGTCGAGGAGCGGTTTCCAGACGGCTTTGGCCTTGGGGCAGAGCCAGACTTGGTGAAGCGGGTCGGCCAGGGTGGTCGAGCAATCGCAGGACGTGGACTTCGTATGATTGCTGTACGTGGGCCAGCATTCTGCCTTGAGTCGGTGCCACGTCTGCACTTCCGAGGCGCTGGTGTCGCGGAGGGAGTGAAGCTTGCGCCAGCTGAGGCGAGTGAGCGCCCCCCGTATTTGCGGGGCGTCCGTGGGCCGTGACACAAGGGGCGTGTGGGCTGGCAGGCAAGTTCGCTTGGCACGTTTAGACGTAACGTGGGGTGGCGGATGGCCGCTGTAGAGGTGTAGCGTGCTGGCAGCGCGGGGGTGCAGACAGATGCTGTTGGGATCGTCGAACCAACGCTTCGCGGTGATCGCGACTTGAGCGGTGTGTTGGATTACAGCAACCTCTTCTTCGCCGGTGCTGAGTGTCGTTCGCAACAGTAGCGCCTGACCGCCGTTGACTTGGAATTCCACGAGGGTGTCTCCGTCCGGGTGAGCTAGCAACTGTGTCGGGAGCAGCGGTTTCGCGAGGAGCTGAGGGAAGGAGGCGCACAGGTCGAGCAGAAGGCGACGCACTTGGTCTGCCAAGATGTTGTTTGCAAGCGGATAGCTGAGGCTGACGAGTCTCCACGAGACGTGTCCTGCCTCATGCCATCGCAGCTTGACCACATCGTCCACTGTGGCGCCGGTGGTGAAACGCATGGAGTAGTCGGCTGGTTGGGATGGTCGGCCATACTGCCCCATGAGCGCTGCTGTCTTGGAGAGATCGAGGGCACCAAAGCCAGGCCCCAGCACCCGCCCGTGCAGCTGCTCGTCTTGGCACACTCTAATGGACCATGTTGGCAGTAGGTGACGGATGTCGATGTGAAAGCACTCGTTTCTCCACCCGCATCGTGCCTTGGGCAGACGGTCAAGTAGGAGGAACTGTCAGGCAATCGTGGAGCATTCAGCGGCTGTCCGAGGGATGGCAGCAGCCGCTTCGATGGCGTTGACGCCGGCCGCTACGAGGTTGTCCAACGTCGAAGGTCGGGCAATGTAGCGGTTGGGTTGACAGAGAGGGATGGTGACTCGGTCCGGGATGTTCCTCGGCGATAGGTCCGCTGCCACCGCTGCCATCGCGAAAAGCTCTGAGGAGACCAAGGGCAGACCGATGCCGCCCTGGGTGACTGGCAGTGCTGCGGTGTCTTCGTCGAGCCACCCTTTGGAGTGAACCTTGGTGGTGGCCGCGTGCCGCCATATGAAGTTGCGGATGATTCGCTGCAGCTCCGAATAGATGAAATTGTAGCACGTGTCGGTCGCCGCGTTGTGAATACGGAAGAGATAGACGTTGATCAAAGAGAGAAAGTACCATTCGCTTGGGGTGCCGTAGCATTGAGGCAGAGCAAAATTCTGCGCTACGTATTCATCGCTTGCAATTGCGACATCGTGCTTGTAGAGTTCTCTAGGGTTTTTAAAAGGGAGAAAGCACCATTCGCTTGGGGTAAAGTAGCATTGAGGCAGAGCAAAGTTCTGCGGGAAGTCCATAGTTAGCACTACGTATTCATCGCTTGCCATTGCGACGTCGTGCTTATAGAGTTCTCTAGGGATATGGATTTCAAAATGATGTCATCAAAACTCACTATTTGCATGGAAAACAAAATGAGACTTACTTACCGCATTTGACGAGCATTCGAAATGTGCTGTTCAATGACTTCCATGGTATCAGCTGAGTTCGTCATCTTCATCTTATTCGCGTATATGGTACAATCATCGCAGACGTTTGAGTGTTGACCCGATGACGATGTGTGGGAAGTCTCTCATCATCTGCTTCCGGAATGCAGAGTCAAGTGGCCTCTTGGTCATTGTAGGTGGCACTGCCTTCTTCATCTCGACGTACAACTTCTCCCATGTGAACGTCGGCGGAATAATTGTGTACAGCTKCGATGTTGTGTACGCRGTTRTCTTGCCGTTTTCCGTCTTCTGGCGACGTACGCGAAGTGGAACGAGGTTGCCGACAGTTGCAGCAAACTGCGAAAACCATGTCTTGATCGGCGCCCATACAATTTGCGAATTGTGGGYGTTCGCCACGTTGCCGTGTGATGGTACATCTACGTTGCCTTCGAGGACATCTTTGTGATGGCGCTGGATAGAGCACTCCGCAACACCATAAAACGACGCAARTAMYGCTCRACAAACCTCACCAACAAGGGGTATSACGTAGAAAAAGCGAGTGCGTTTGCCGGATTCCCTCTTTCTCTTTCCTTTCAACTCGATTCTGAACGCAATTGCCAACGATGTCCGCATACTCAACCGAACATCACGCTTTGACATGCGCATTATTGACGTTATCGCCGATCTCAGCTCTGCGCTCTTCCCACGAAGGCACATTTGCTGGCACTTTGTCTGCTTCACGAATTGCCAAGATGCCAATATTGATAGCGGTCGCCGCCGAGGCATCCTCGGCGTCATTGGCATCACCACTGACGTCACTGACAGCGCTGAACGACAAATCTGAATCTCCAGTCCATTCGGACTCGTGATCCACGCAGTTGTGATGATCGCCTTCTGACAGCTCAACGACATCTTCTATCTCGTCTGCCTGCTTGCCTGCCTGGTCTGCTGGCGCTCTGTTGTTGTCATTTAGTGCGGACATCACGTTTCGCAGTGAGTTGGCCGACGAGCGTGGCCACGCGAAAGATTGGTTGCAAGAAGAACTTCGATTAATTACGATGCGGCATGGTCCAACTTGCGACGGGGTTTTCTCGAAAACATTGGATGGTTGGTCACTTCGACTTTTGCCTTGGAAGAGGCAAGACGACCTTTCGGAGCGAGGGGTTTGGAGGCCCCCCGTGCTACGGCATGGGCGAAAGCTCACGGATGCAAAGCGGTCCTGGCGCCGCTGATACGCGTCCAGAACGTGGACCGGACGGAGGGGATCCGGCAGAAGATGAAGACCGGCGTGGATGGACGCTAGTCTCGAAGAAAAAGAAGCTGAAGAAGGCGGCGAAGATGGATGCGAAAGCGACGGGGAACGTGCCGCCCGACAAACAAACGGCAACGGCCGAGCCCGACGGCTCGAGCGAAGCAGCGACAGCGTCGAAGCCCAAATCTAAGCCCAAAGCAGTCACTAATCACCTCTGGGAACCCGCCAAGGTTCAGCAGCTCAAAGAAGAAATGGCAAAGTCTCCAGCTCCAATC
>NSDO01000836.1:0-14838 GCA_002286825.1 Lagenidium giganteum | reverse complement strand
CTTGAGCTGTTGAGTGACGCGCTTGTCACGAACGGCAGTGATGAGAGCAGCGAGCGTCTGTCTCGGGATTCGGGAGAAACATGCAGTGCCTACGCTCACAACAGCGTTCTCACGGCAGTGACACATTGCGTTGTCGAGGACTTCATTCACTTCGTTGTGGTCGATCGCAGGCGCTGGAGGCACCAAACGAACGTCATGAATCAGCCCGAGGAAGGCGTCAGTGTCCTTAATGTCGTCCTCGTCCGCGGGCGAGTCTTCATCTTCGTCGTCTACGTTGTCGTCAAACCACTCGCGTTCATACGCGTCGGCAGCGTCGCCGTCTGGCGTGTCGACGAGCAGGTCTGCGATCCTCATCGTGCTGGTGAGTGGCCACTACGTCTCTGGCCAAGCGGCAACCTGAATCCTGTTGTGGGCTCACAGCTGGCATAGATCTGATGCCAGTCTGAGTCACACCCTGAATCGCATTGTGGACTTCAAGTGGCGGGAGCACCCAATTTGAGCCAATAAAGGACGATCCTCTGCGCTATTTTCAGCCATCAGTAGTACGTAAGATTCGGTCGGTCAACAACGTTTCCGAACATTCGGCGAACCTTTCCGCAACAAATCTCAACCAGCAAAAGTGTTAACGAGTTCCGCAGGGTTTCTGCGCTGGCGAAGAAACAATGCAAGTTGCGCAAAATGGGGTGTGGGAAAGTGTCAACTTTGAAGGCTCATATCTCTGGCTGTAGATCTCCAATAGACACAAAAGTATGCTTAAACGCTGCGCCTTTCATCAATGACCAACGCCATATTCGCCGATTCAATCTTGCGTAACTTACTACCCTGAATCCTATTTTGGATGTACTCATATGTTTTACGCAGATATTTTCACAACAACTGATATTTTGGAAATATCAGTTGTTGTGAAAATATTCGAACTTAGAGGGAGTGGTGCAGTACTGTACACCTGACGGGAGCACCAACAGCAAAGCACGAGGAGCAATGGCGAAGACGCTGACTCCGATGGATGCGTTCCGCAAGGAACAAAAGAAAAAGGTCGGAGGACGCAATCGTGCACACATTCAGTACGCTATGAAGCGCGGGTTGCTGACAACCCATTGGCGCTGTTGCAGGACCAGAAGAAGCAAAAATATGAACGGCAGAAGACACGGCAAGAGAAGCTCAAGGCCTTGGACACGGACGAGCTTCGTGAGCAGGTGCGTGGGCGCAATCCTCATCAGGATGAGGTCATTGGTGAAGGTATTTGATGTCGCTATTGGTTGGGTGTGTCGGTGTGTAGTTGAAGCGGCTGGAGAAGCAAGTGCAGCAGAATCCGGCCGACGGCCCTTTGCGCAAGAAGAAACAGGAGCTGGAAGACACGCTCAAAGCGGCGCTGAAGAAGCAGCGCGAGCTGGAAGAGGAGAAGAAGCAGCAGGAGCAGGCCAATAGCGTGCCCAAGACCTTGGACGACATCAATGCCGCCAACCGTGAACGATACCAATGCCCCGAGGTAGGTGGCGCTGTATGGATTGCAGAAGCAAAAGTCATCGTGGCCGCACTGACCATGACATGGCGTGTGCTGTTGATCATTTTTGATGCAGAATTCTATCTACTATCACCCGACGCTCAATCCGTTCGGAGCTCCACCACCCGGCAGACCGCAAATGTATCGCGTCCCACCGCCGCCACCGGCGCGACCAACACCAGCACCAGTCTCAGCGGCAGCGTCAACACCGCCGCCACCACGTGGTCGAGATCGTACCGGTGGGCGGCCACAGCATGAGTTGAAGCGAGCGCTGCCACGAACTGCTTCGGTCACCAAGCGACCAGGGAAGCGACCACCGCTGCCGTCGGGGCCGCTTCCGCCGGGAGCAGTGCGAGTGCCCTTGCGACCTCCTCTGCCGGCCGGAGCAGTTCCCTTCCGTCCACCACCACCACCGCCATCGGCAGCGTCCTCTGCTGGTACTGCAACGACGACGCAGTTACCGCCTCCTCCGCCACCACCGCCTGCTCCGATGCCGCCCCAGTTTGCTCCACCACCGCCACCGCCACCAGCAGTACCAGCAGCTGTTGCTCTCGAGCAACAACCTACAGCGCAACCGATGAGTGAAGAGAACGATGATGCCGTGGTGGCCTCATATTGTCAAGGATTGTTGGATGGAACAGACGACGGCGTGGTGGCGCCGTATCCAGGGACGATGGACGATGACGCGCCTGTGGCATCACTAAGTGAGTACGGCGCAACTGCTGTTCATGACGATGGAGACGACTCGGAACAAGAAGAGCGCGCGATGCAGCTGCGCTCACTCGTGCCGACCAGTGTGCTGGGCAAACGGAAATCTTCATCATCGGCCACGGCCGCAAGAGGTCCCCTTCGCCCTGCTCCAGCACGATCATCGATGAACCCAGCACCGAGACCTGCAGGACCCACGCTCGCAGCACCACCGGCGCCAGCCAAGCCAGCAACCTCGAACGGATCGCTCTCAACGGAATACGACGAGTTCATGGAGCAGATGAAACAAATGGGCGCATTCTGACTCACCCCACCAACCAGGTATGACTCTGCTCCGAAAGCGATGCATCATCCACTGAGGCGATACCACTGAACCGATAATAACAGCTCCTGTTGTGGTCACTTCAAAACGATTCCTCATTCCACCTTGGATAGCTATTGCGGTCATCCGTTTGGCCGCTGCAAGTTCGTGGAGGTGTTGTGTTGATGGTTGCCGCGCTTGGTGCATTCCACGATCTCCTCTGCATCGATAGTCCCAGATCGGCCACTCAGGAAAACAAAGAACCGCAGCGCGCTGAAGCATGCACTCGATCTGCACCGTCTCATGCGTCGTGCCGCAGTGCACCGCGACATTCCATTGACGAAGTCGCGTGGGATCATCTCGGCCATAAGCTACTTGCTCCTGGTCTCGGACGTCTGGCGATCGGGCATTGGCGTCAGTTCGAACTCCAAGCCGTACGTAACGCTGGAGACTGACTTGTCGTTTGCCTTCGGGCCTGTCAGCTACCCAGTGAGCAACCTCACGCTAGCCAGTCTTCCGGCTTCACAGATGCAACCGGTGTGGCACTACAAGTTCGATACAACGCCGATTGCTAGTCGTGGGTTTGCTCGACTACTCAATGCCTCGGCGTGGCCACCATGCGTCTTCTACGACTCACCGTACAAGGAGTTGTTGTATTCATTTTCTGTATTCTCGATGTTAGACGGCTTGACGACAGCGATTCAAAGGCATTCGGCAGCGGAAACTAGTCGACATCAGACACGAGCTCGCCCACTTCAAGGGCGCAAGTCACTTTTGGAAAGATGGACTGCATCACCACATCTTGCCTTCGTACTTCTTACGCCAAGTCGGGCGCACGAACCATCTTTGGCGGCTACCGGCACCTCGAGGGCGATACCAGCGACATCATGCGTCAGTTCTGAATCAAGAGCGTGGCCAGACACATCCTTGAAAGAACACGAACGATCCAAGCAGCGGCTGTCGCACACTTCACCACGACGGCATTGGTTACCATCGTCGACCTCACGGTCATCGAGAGCACCGAAGGGTTCATGGAAAGGGGCTTCATGTTTCACGGCTCGAGATATTTCGACATCGTCACCATCCTCTGTATCCGCACGTGCGGCGACTCTACTGGTGCTAACTGCACGACAGTCCTCATTGAGGACTATGGCTATGAAGGCATGATGCTCAGTGCATCGGTGGATCAGCTGTATACGATTGTGGTCATCTTGCGATTTGTAGCGCAAGCGTACTACATCGTGCGGCTGGCGGGCCTATTCGCCGGGTGCTACTACCTCCAAGACCGACCATCGTCTCGTGCCTTGCGCCTCGGTCGTGCGCTCGGCACCATGTGGCGGGCGCCCAGCTCCGAGATGATCTACGGCAGTTTCTTTCCTGTCATCTGCTACGCCGTGACTCACCTCATTGACTCGGCCGTGATGTACGAACGCATCAGCAATCGTCCAATTGCACTTTTCAGCAGTGCTTCCGCCATTCTCAACTGGCGCTCGGCCATTCAGATCGCCGCAGTGCAAATGCGCAACATCTGGTTTCTCGGCTTGATCTTGCACATGGTTGTCGCGTTCGACAGTTCGGGGATCTGATCTGGAATTTGTCGAACGGGATTGTCGGTGTTGCACATATTGGCTGGCAACCAAATCGACATCAAGTGCCTGTCCTGTAACTTCGCTGCTCTTTGCATTCTCGGTGGTTTGGTGACACTGTTGCTGCACAGCAGGCGACGCACCGATGACGGCTCGAAGTCCTCAGCCAGCACCAAGCGATCCAAAGGGCTAGTGTTCACCTGGAGTCCATTCCTACCTCTGTCTGCCGGAGTGCTTTGGACGATGGACAGCCGTTGCGGCAGCTGGAATGATAGTCTCTTCGCTTCATTATCGTTGTCGGGTGCACGACTCTCCGCTTGGATTCGCAGGATTGTGGCGCATCCATCAAACGCGTCCCGAGTCCAACCCGTCAACGCGCTGCTTGCTTTGAGGGCCCGCTGAAGAGTCTGCGGTGTGCATGATGAACCTCGTGTTCATGACTGATCCGATCACGTTCTGCCGCTTGTGCTTCCACTGGGGCGGTCGTGCCGGCAGAAAAGTGTATTTGTATTGATCGCGCTCCGCTAAACGCATTCTCATCCTTCCTGGGATCAGTGAGTACACGGCGCTCAATTGCGACCTGCATTTCGACGACCTCGAGCTGCGTGCGTCCACCTCGACGATCGACACGCACTGGATTGACCTCGTGAACTACGGATGATGACAAGTCGCATTGTAGCGCGAAACAGAAGACACAGCCACACAGTAATACATGCAGCAGTATGGCAAACACATGCAAATCCGCTTCTATTCATGTTGCTATTGATGTGGTGTGCTTAGGCCCCTTAAATCCTTGCCCTACTCGGCCTTCTTGCGCTGCGCCCGCAGTGCTTCTGGGTCCACGTTGTGTTTGCGCATGAGCTCCTTGAACTCGTCGTCGTAGTCGTCGCCGTCGGCCGTGCGCAGCCCGTGCTCAGGGAACTTTTCCTGGTACTTCTTGAGCATCGACGAGTGCAGGTCGTTCCAGCTCACGTTCTCGGCTTCTTCCTTGCTCTGGTTGCGGATCTCTTCCTCCACCTTCTGCAGCCCTTCAAACAGCGGGTGCTTCTTGTTGGCCTTGCGGTCGCGCAGCTCCGCGTCGCCGCCGTTCTTGGGCACGAGCTTCGACCCTGTCAGACAGCGATTAAACGTCATCATCACTGCGCTGCACTGCCATAGCGCTACACATACCGTCGGTCACCAGCTCTTCATGCACGTCGTTGTCGTCGCTTCGTTCGCCGTTTTCTTCTTCTTCGTCGTCGTCCGAGTCGCCGGGCATCAGCTCGGTCGACAGCGTCTGTCGCTGCGTCGGCATCGGTGTCTCCATGCGCGCTTCTTCGTCCAGCGCGCGGTTGAAATGGCGCGCCACATAGTAGAACACCAGCAGCACGACATAGTACTTGGCTACGGGCGCCAGGATCTCCACAAAGTCGAACAGCGTGCGCGGCACCTTGGCCGTTGCGGCGGCCGTCGTCGTCGTCTCCGTCGTCATTTCCTCCATCGCTCAAGCTTTGATGACACCGTGCGAGAAAATGCGAAAAGTTGCAACGCGGTGAAATAATGGAGGCAGCTCCTTTCGGCACCAATTCTTTTCCACAATGTTTATTGAGTGAAGCAATTCCCAATTTATTTATTTGGGTTTGTTGTCAATTCTCGCGCAAATGACGACGTCACTTTTGGTTCCATCGGTTGACTATGGATTCGCTGCCTTGACTCCAGCGCCCAAGGTTGAATCGAGGCCGCTTGGGCTGCGGCACGGGTGTGAGGTTCTCTGCTTCATCGTCAGTGCGCTCTTCTTTTTCTTCCGAGTTTGCTTGTGATGGCTGACTCCACCATGGTGACGCCCTCGTCGGTGCTGTTTGTTGCTGCCGCTGAGGTGCGTTGTGCTGCGCTCGTGGTTGACTTGCGTGAAATGGAATGTGTTGGCTTCGTGCTGTTGGCCCTGAAGGTGAATCTTTACCGAACCGCATCGCCGGTTGGCTGTAGCGATGCAACGGGACTGATGCCAGTTCGGTCAACCCCAAATGCTCGAGAACAAGTTTCTCCTGCACAGCATACTCTGTCGCTGGGTCTTCGGCGAAATCCGAATGCAGCACTGACTCCAGGCCGCCGCCAAGGAGCGAAGAGCAGCTGTCGGTGGCTTTGCTGACTTCCATCACAAACACCGCAACTACAGCATCCATGACAAGAACCTGGTCGTGGCACAGCAGTCGCGCATGTGCCTGAGACAGTCGTTTGAGACTCTCGAGCAAGCGGATGGTAGTACGCGATGCGCTGCGTGTGTCTGAGGATCGCTGGAGTTGGTAGTAGCGCTGTAAGATGAGCATCGCGCTGCGAGTGAGTTCAGGCTGATACTTTTCTTTGACGTAGCAAATGTATGCTTGGAGCTTGGGAATAGACCAGATGTTTTTCTTGCGCTTCTCGTCTTGACTTGCTTCAGTCTTTGCCTTTTCCTTCAGTTGAGGTCGGAACAAATTAAAAGCACTGCCGATGTCTGTCTCCTCCATCGGATCTGCCTCTTCTTCGGCATCGTCTTTCGCTTCTTCATCGTCGTCTTTCCATTGCGCTTGTTCCGCCTGTTCCAGCGACTGCTTCAGGATGAACGATGACACCGTCTGATCCCATGTCGGGTTCATCCGATCCAACAACACGAGGATGAGGTCAAAACGACTCAGCAGAGGACTGGCGATGGAGGTGTTGACCGACACGTCCACGTTGGGATCGTACCGTCCTTTCGGGTTCGTCACTGCAAAAATCGTTGTGCGAGCGTTTAGCTTGCACACCAGCCCTGCCTTCGCAACGCTGAGAGTCTGTTGCTCCATGGCCTCGTGGATGGACGTGCGGTCGTGACTGCGAATACCGCTGAACTCGTCGATACAGCATACACCGCGATCCGCCAGCACCAAAGCGCCCGCTTCGAGCATCCACTCGCCGCCATCCTTCACGGCCGTACACGTCAATCCGGCGCTGGTAGTGCCGATGCCTGTGGTGAGCACCGAGCGCGGACTGAGCTCTGCGGTAAAGCGCAAGAACTGCGACTTGCCTGTTCCCGGGTCCCCAATTAACAGCATATGAGGCTCACCGCGTGTCTTCATCCCTGCCTCATCCACTCGCGAGACACCACCAATCACCGTTAACGCGACTGCGAGCCTCACCATGAAGAGCCCGTACACTTTGGGGCAGATGCTCGCCACAATTTCATTTCGTCCTCGCATCGGAGACTCAGCATGGCGCTGCCAAAACTGCTCGAACTCACGCTTCAGCTCTTCCGTCACAAGCACGTTGGCAGATGTAGCATTTTTGATTCGTATGCTGTTGGCCTTGACCATAGTCTCGAGGTCGCACCGTACGTCCTTGATACACGGTTTCCAGCAGCGAATGAGCATTCCAACCACCACAACATGGTCACCGGCTTTGACAGAATCCACGAGATCATCCTCGAGAACAACCAATATGGACCGTGGGATAGAGCCAACGCCTAGCTTTGACACCTGCTCCTGGATCTTGATCACTTGATGGTCGGATACAACGCGCGACGATTCAATGAGCTCAAAAGAAGTCGATTTGCATGGCTTGCCACCGCCACTAACCGAAGGGCAAACGCGCTACTCATGACAAACACAGTTGTTAGAACTATCTGCCGCGCTTACAGACCTAACAGTTGAGAAAACTTCGCGTACCGGGAGCTCCATGACGTTGCCTTGCTCTGGATCAGAGCGGACGAGGAATCGATGCATACAACGTGAATTCGTGCACTGGTACTCTCTTGATGCCTCCTGCATTTTGATCTGGTATCACAGTCACCGACGCAGCTCATTCTATCAGTTTGCTACGGCAGCTTCATCAAACACGAAGACGGCAACAACAACAACACTCACCATGCCTGTGCGAACGACCGTCCCGGCGACCTGAATGAGCCGCTTGACGTCGTTGGAGCGGATGGTGCTGATCGTAGGTTTACGCAGCTGGTGCACTGGCGGCAGATATTCAATCCGCACTTTGAGTTTGTGACGCAGTCTCGGCGAGATGCCTGTGGCCACGCGCAGGGCTTCATCGGCAGCGCAATCGGTCGCCGTCACCTGCGCCACCAGCGCCGCATGGAAGAGCGGCAGCAACTGATCCGGATGCAAAAACAGCAGCGTGCCCAGGCTTGGATGGAAGTCGAGCAGCATCTGCGCGCACACGCGCAGTGAGTACGCGAAGCATTGCTGGCTGGCGTCGCTGGTCGTTGGCTCGTTCGTGGGACCACGAAATCGCGCAGCACCTGTCGCCAGCAGGCTCTCTCGAAGCTGCGCGACCTCGGTGCTGTAGCACTGCTGCAGAAATGCGCCAAACGCGGCCTGGTACTCGGGCAGACGTGCAGCAAACGCCGATGCGATGGCCTCCTGCCGCACTTCGGCGATGTCCGACGCCGATGGCGCCATGAGAGTGCACCGTTGCTGGTGTGGCGCACACCAGCCTACACATTTTGCAAAAAAGTGAGATATTCATGGTACACAGAATGAATATGTCGCACGGTCCCGTTCCAATTCCATCATTCTTTGCAGAATGATGGTGGGTGCAAACGGTGTGGTGGGCTCAGCCACCGTGGAAGCTCATTTCGGGACCAGATCGATCAAGCGAATGCGTTGCGTGGGTGGCCTCGCGCTGCTGTTGGCTGCGGCCATCGCCCGAGTCGATGGCGCGCTGCATCCTGTGGCACAGGATATCAAGAACATCTCGAGCCCCGAAGCGGTCGCTGACCACCGGTCTGTTGTGAAGGAGTGGTTCGTGCAGGCGGATGGTCCAAGCAACGATGTGGTTGTCCGCCAGCTCAAGCTGTCCATTCCTGGACGCACCTTTGTGCGTCCGTACACGAGCGACGAAGAGCAAGGCTTGTTTGCGGGCAAGCAGATTGCTGCGGTGGTGAAAGTGATGTCTGACGACGCTGCTGTCGTCGACATGTTTGATGTGGCCAGCGAAGACAATGGAGAGCTCTTGCACGTGCGTCAACCAGGATCTGAATGGATCAACGGCTACCTCCTAGTGGAGATCGCACTTGCAGCGACTACTCGACTGCACACAGTGAACAATGAAGCTTCGAGCGATGTCGTGGTGCAAGATGGAGCGCTGCAGGCGTCTGGAGTCGACAAGCTAGTGATCTCAAACCAAGGTAGTGGCGACATCTACATCGAAAGTGGCACTCAATTACAGCTCGGTGAGCTGCAGTTGCGAGTGGATGGAAGCGGTGACGTGCAATTGAGCGTGCCAGCTGGGATCATCGCGGACAAATGGGTTTCTGGCACTGACGGATCGGGAGACATCAGGGTGTTCTCAGGCGCGACCAACGTCTCGATGCTTGGTGTTGACATCGATAGCTCGGGCGATATCTGTTTCCAACCGGAATCGTTTCAAGCCGACAAAGTCACGGTCGAAGTGGATGGATCTGGTGACTGGACCTTTGCCAAGCCCGGTCACTGTGGGCAAAGCAGCCTCAGTGTGGACGGTTCTGGAGATATTCGCGCCGGGCTGTTGGTGTGTGACAAGGCCGAGGTGTCTGTGGATGGCAGTGGCGATGTTGTTTTCCAGGCGACCCAGGAGTTTGACGGCTCGAAATACGGCAGTGGAGACATCAACTATGTCGGTGACGCTCCGCTCGTGATGAACAAGCCTCACGTCGCTAAACCAGTCCGTCGCGATCCGAAAGTGCGCGAATGCAAGCACTCGCGCACACCCGGTTTCCATCCTGTGCGCATGGGATTTGTCTTCGGCCCGTGGGGAGGGCCGAGCGGACTGCATCCAAACGACTTGACTGTGCTGACCATCATCGCGTTTTTTGCCGCGTTATACTTGTGGCGGGAGCGGAAGGAGCGCATTCGCCGTCGCAGGCAATACGAAGCACAACCGCTGCTCAGCCAGGGATCCTCGTCAGTGTTTGTGTAACCTCAACAATATGCTTGGATCGAGATCACACACAGGACTTTGCTCGCGTTGCATTATAGCTCATGCATTTTTTCACTCCAAAGCCATCAATGATTTCCACACCGAACTCACCAAACATTTTCGCCTCTAGGCTGCCTAGGCAGCAAGAATTCCGCAATGTTAACGACTGTGAAGTTATCATCCTAGCGTAGGTCTGAAATCGTCCTGGGTGTGGAATCCAAACAACTTGATCTGGTGAATACAGCGTCGTAAGTTGTATAATAGTACGGAATACCTTTCTATTCGATCAAATGCTGTCAAAGCAAACTTGGTATGCTCAATACTTTCCACGCTTGGACTTCTTGTGTTCTTTTCGCTCCTTCTTGCGCTTTTTGCTGCCTTCTTCGTCGTCCACATCGATATCGAGATCATCAAGGGCATCGCCGCCACTGTGCTTGTTGTCGGTAGCAGCTTTCTCCTCGTTGTCGTCGCCGTCATCGCCATCATCGTCATCGAAAGTGATCTTCTTGTTGCGCTTGCCATCGCCACCGCTTGGGCCGTCCACGCTGATCTTGGCGGCTGGACAGTCACGCGCCAAGTGCATCTTGCTCTGGCACACCTTACAGCAGCCACCGCGTGGGTAGACGCCAGTGGTGGACTTGGGGCACTGGCTGCTCAAGTGACCCGTTTGGCCGCACACGAAGCACGTCGCGAAAGACGCGCCACCGTTCACGCGCTCCTCCTTGCAATCGCGCAGCTGATGATCCGATTTGCCGCAGTTAAAGCAGATCTGTGGCTTGTTCCCCTGTTCCAAGCCGTTGCCCATCTGTGGACAGTTGTTGGCCATGTGACCTCGCTTGCGGCAGTGGAAGCAGACTTTGTTGATGTTGGCGGCCTCCTTGTTCGGGCAGTCCTGCTTCTGATGGTCGCTCTCGCCGCACAGCCAGCAACCCTGCTGCTGTCCGTTTTCGTGCTTCTGCAGCTTGGCCATCTTCTCGGCGTCGCGCTTGTCCTTGATCTTGGTCATGATCTCCTTCTTCTTCTGCTCCCGCTTCGTCTTCTTCTCGGCACGGAACGCGCGGCCCTTCTCCTTCTTGGCCTTGCGCAGCGCGCGGCGCTTTTCCAAGATCTCAGCGCGTTCCGCGCTCACCGGTTCCGAGCCCATTGTTGCGTGTAGTTAGTTGTCTGTGTGCGTTGGCGTTGGCGTGGTCGATCGCGTCGATGTGATCGTGTCACTGCAATGCTCTGGCCAATGGTTCCCATTCCACTAAAAGCCACGGGTAAATAAACACACCACACCACCAGCAACGGTATATCCCATTAAATGTTAATTACGTATCCGTGTTAGCGGGGTACGGACAAATGGTACGTGAGGTCAGCTGCGCAACTATTCACTGCGGATATATTGTGGTACTGGTTGCCTGGTAGGACTGGTACAGTGTACCGCGCGCTGGTACACCTTGCCAGGTGTGCGTTGGGTGGTGCGCCGGTGTTCCGGAACCGCAAACTCGAAGGAGATCTCCAAGGACCGACTGACAGCAACCATGGCCAAGGCAGTGTGCACGCTCTACGGCGACGACGCCCAGGTGTACGGCACCCTCACCATCACCCAGGTATGCATGTGCGCCTGTGTGTTGTCTGTGTGTGTGTGCGTGACTGTGGATTGGTCCTGCGGGGTGCTCACGTGTATTCGATATTGATTGGTTGTTCAGGCACATGAAGATGCCAAGACCATCATCACGGGCGAGCTCAAGGGCTTGAGCGACGGCAAGCACGCTGTGCACGTGAACGTGTTCGGCGATGTGTCGCAGCCAGGTGGCGGCGCGTTGGGCGGCGTGTTCAACCCGTTCGGCAAGAACCACGGTGCCCCTGAAGACGAGGAACGCCGCGTGGGCAGCCTCGGCAACGTCGACGTGAGCGAAGACGGCAGCGTCAAGGTGCACATCGAAGACAAGCTCGTCAAGCTCATTGGCCCACACTCGATCATCGGCCGCTCGCTGGTCGTGCACGAGAACGAAGATGACTTGGGCAAGGGTGGCCACGAACTTTCGCTGCAGAACGGCAACGCCGGCGCGATCGTGGCATACGGTGTCGTTGGCATCTCGAGTTAGACGGACGTGTCCAATGTGCATTTTGACTCTTTTCCACTTGCTATCTCGCTTCCTCGTTCTCTCTATTGGGCTCTTTCTCTGTCTGTCTTTCTCTCTCCATCGTTCTGCTGCGCGGCGATTAGAACCACGACGACATGCGCTTGGCGTTGAGCATCCGTGTTCGCTCCTCAGCTCGATCCAGTTCGTGGTCGTCGTCTCCTTTGTCATTGGCGTCAGCATCCACTGCTGGTGTTGCCGGTGCTGCTTCAATGGCCAGCATCGGTGGCGGAGGTGGTGGAGCACCTGGATGCACGTGGCCTGGCACTTTGAATTTGCACAACGTGCATTCCACAACGACGACAGGAGCAGCCGCGGGTTCATCTACAGCTTCTTTGTCGACTGCAGTTGATGGTGGTGCTGCCGACTGTGTCGTTGCCGCCGTAGATGTTGTTGGTGTTGTTGTGACGGATGCTGCCGGTGGTGATAATGCTGCTGACGAAGATTGGGCGCCATCCGAATGGACGTGTCCAGGCACATTATACTTGCACAGCATACAATTGCTTGCTGCTGCCGGTTGTTGCGGCACCACAGCTAGAGTCGTAGTCGTGACTGCAGCCTTGGGGCGCACAGTGGCCGGTGCCGCAGGAACAGCAGCAGCACGTGGTGGTTCTTCCTCTTCTTCTTTCATCGGTGCCAATCTAGCCACGCAGTCGCGTCGGGCCAACGTCTTCTGGGTTCGTTTCCGACGTGTCATTCCAGTTGCAGCCGTCGCTGTGTTGGCCATCGCATTGGGATTGCTGCCTTGGTCATTCGTGTTTCCGATCGTGTCCTCGGGTTTCGGTGGTGACCGAAACAGCCGTCGCTGCTCCTGTTCGAGATCCACGCTTTCCACTGATGCATCCGTGTGGTCGGCCACGTCGTTCAGCACGGCCATGGTTACACGGCGAGATAGCGACGCCCGCCTTCGAGCTGCGGCTGTTGCTTCCACATCGCCGGGCTGTTGCTGGCTTGGTGTCGCTTCGGACGCAACACCATTGGTGTGAGCACGGTCGTCACCATTGCTATGACCAGGACGCAACGGCAGGTCTGGCATGGGCGCTTGAGCGTGACCGCGATGGAACAGATAACGCATGGCACGTGCGTGGACACCTACGACCGGGCGGATCTTGAGAGTGCTCTCGAACAGTAGTCCTGACGTCGTGCCGTCCACACGAAACTCACGCAGCGAGTGACCGCAGGACGCCGCTGCCGCGCCATTGGCACCGCCACGGGCACGCTGCTGCCGTGTATCAACGAATGGTACTTTCTGCGAGCAGAGGCGCAGTCGCTGATGTAGCAACTGGGCATAATCTAGATGTTTGCGCTCTTCGGGCGTCACCTGAGCTCGTGGCTTCGTCAACACCAGCTCAAACGCGGGATTCACGGCCTCGTACTCGTGCGTACACGAAGACGCATTGAGAAAAGTGGTGACACCGTCACTGGAACTGCCGTAGCCTTCGTGGACGTGGCCAAACACGTGGAAGGGTGGTCGAATGCGCTCTTGTACGTGCTTGAGCAAGCACTCGTCGCCGACGCTCATGTGGCCCACGCGGTCGCCCCGCCCCAGCGGTGGCGTGTGCGTGATAAGCACATCCACATCATTCGGGATCGCCGCCCACTTGGCATTCAGCTTGTCACCGCGAGGGAGGTTGAACGCCCAGTTGCAGAACTCGGGCTGCCATGGCGACCTACGAAGAAAGAAGAAGCCTCAGGTCACTCGTCGATCATATGCAAAGCTGATATGCGACCAACTCACCCGTAGAACTTGAAGCCCTCGATCAGCACCGCTTGGTCTTCAAGGTACAACGCATTGGTGAGCAACGCACGCACTTCGACGGGATCTATCGGCCACGGCATCTCATCCGCCAGGTGAGTGCCGATCGTCGCATGGTGGCAAAGAGAACCCCAGCAGCTCCAGAAAGATGTAAGAGCTCACCATATTGCATCGGGTGGCCGTACTTCTCCCAGTTGTGCGGGTAATACGCCTGGTCGAACGTGCATTCGTGGTTTCCCGCAATCACGAGCTTGTAGCGATGCGGCAGCTTGCCGAGAAACTCGTTGAACGCCACGACCTGCACGCACGCACGCAGCGACGTCAGCACGGAGCCAAGCGCGCTGAGGTTCTGGCTGGGAGGGCCCGCGCACCTCGTCACGGTCGCCCGTGTCCGTGAAGTCTCCTGCGTGCACGAACACGTCGCCGTCCGGGATGGGCATGGCGGCGTGCAGAGCATCATGGAGCCCGTGCGTGTCCGAGATCACGACGACCTTGAGCGGCGCCATGGCGATGATGACACACGAATGAGTGCACTTGCGACACAGTCCTTTCTCGCCCGAACAACGCCCGACAATGGTACACTGTACCAGCGCGCACCACGAACACACGCACGGCTCGAGGGTACAAAATAATATACTATTTAGAACCAGTACCCACGCGACGACACATGATTCTATTGGGGGGCTTCGAAAACAATAACTTATGTCGACGTCACAGCTCTTCGGACACTCCCGGCGTCATCCACAGCATGTTGTGGTCGTGCTCACAACCAGTTCGAGTCGTTGGACGAAACAGTCGACTGCTTCCTGCTCTGCTGTGCTTGGCTGCTGCTGGCCGCGGACACGTTCCGACTGCGCAGATCAGCGCCGCCGCGTGCGCCGGGGCCGCTTCCCACGGGCGGCTTGCCCCCGCCAACTGCAGCGGCTGCGTCGTCGTTGGAGAAGTTGCGGATGAGA
>NSDO01000832.1:0-14842 GCA_002286825.1 Lagenidium giganteum | reverse complement strand
GAGTAATACATCACTTCTACATTTGCAATCCTTTGCAAACCTCTTGCCCTCACTGCGGAGGGCTGGAGCAACCACTTTGCTCTAAGGCACAGAGCAACCGTCCGTGGTTGCGTGGAAGTCAACGCTTCCTATTGCACTCTTGTGCTGTGTGACGTGCCTTGTCACAACGCTGGTGTGGTGTCGAGTGCGGACGGCGCACTTGAAATTTGCGGACGCGGTGACGTGCTGTTGGTTTTGTGGCAGCCAACGGGGGTCCACGGGTACTACGACTACGCTAGGTGCTGTATGTGCCAACCATCAAATTCAACCTGATATAGGTGCTCAAGCTGAGCCAGTACAACGGGATGTCGGTCAGGTTTGAAGAAGCGCGGTGCACGTTGGTCCACCAGAGTGACCGGTTCTGTGTGGACGTGCCCGTGGCTAAGGACATGGACTTGTTTGTTCAGCACGCGCCAGGTACGGTGGTCAGCCTCGTGGCTGTCCAAGCTCAAATTGTGAGTTCTGATGGTGATGTGTTCAGGTGGCACAGGAGACTTGCGCATCCAGGCCAAGCTACGCTGAAGGAGATCTGAAGCCAAACCGTCTGTTAAATCACACTAGCTCGACCAATATCACTCGTCTGCTCTGCGACTCATACGCCTTTGCAAAGTCTTCCTGTGCCCATCAACAGCGTTGCGACTGGCACCCCGGCCACTTGCGGTTGTACACACCGATATCGGGGTGAGGCCGGTTGCTCGTCTTCGAACTGGAAGCGGCAAGGTTTGGTGAGGACGCGCTGGCAAAACTCACCAAACTATAGAGCACGTATGGATGCGGACACTGCGACATCGCTGGACCGATCCAAGTAACACCACGCGACTGGCGTGGTGAGGTTGATGAATTGCCTGGCCCGCGGCCACCCTCGCGAGCATTCGAAGATTGCCACAGCGACTGGCCGAGACGCGACTGGCGTAAGTTGGGACCACCAACACGGAGCGACTAGCTCGGGCAAGCAACTGGTTGCCAACCAAGATCGACGAACTGCGTCGAGTGGATCGCGAACCTGGTCGTCGCAGATGCAGAAGGCGAACAACGCGGACAACACAAGCGACCAGGTGGCGGGCGGGCGACTGGAATCAGCTCGATCGGAGTCGACACTGACCCCGTTGATGACGGACGCGCAACTAGCACCGCCTCGACTGGAGACGACACTGAGTCCGAGACTGGATGGCCCCCTAGAGAAGCTCTGTGCAGAGTGCGCGACTGGCGCGAATGACATATTTGGGGACCTAAGCAGGGCTGCGACTGGCAGGGTACTACACATTTCACGACTTCATGATCGAGAGTAGCTTCTCGCGACTGGCGAAGGACCACTGCGTGTTCATCCGCCGACTAGGCGAGATGATCTGCATCGTCAGCTTGTACGTCGACGATCTACTCATTGTTGGAACGACTACGATGGTAAACGATCTGAAACAGAAACTAAAGGAACGGTTCAAGATGACAGATCCTGGACCAGTTATGTTCCTGTTTGGATGGCACATCGAAAGGAACAGAAGCGACCGGCTAATGTTCGTGCACCAGGAGCGATACGCCAAACAAGTGCTGGAGAGATTCAACATGGCAAATTCACGGCCTTTAGGGTCACCACAGGACACCAGCCACAAACTGTGGGAAGGAGATGGTGCATCGCTCAATACCACCTTGACAACGTTGTACAGGGAAGCCGAGGGCAGTTTAATGTACCTACTCATGGGCACGAGACCCGATCTTGCGAACTTTGTAAGACAAGTCAACAGATTCCAGAAGCCGCCGACGCTCGCAAACTGGACAGCTGAACAACGCGAACTGAAGTACCTAAATGGATCGCGTCGACATGGCATCTTCCTAGGCCTGCCAGGACAGCCACAGACCGATGTCTACAACTGCCTGTCTGCGTTCTCGGATGCGGACTTTGCGAACTGCCTGACGACTGGACGGAGCATCACAGGGTTCGTTACCAACCTGTTCGGTTTTCGTGGAGGAGTGCACTCCAAAACCTGGTCACCGCATTGTCGACCACGGAGGCGGAGTACGTGGCGCTTGAGGCTACGGTACAAGAGGTCCTGTACCTATGCGCAGTGCTGGGGGAGCTCGGCTTCAAACAGACCAATGGGATCCCCATTTGGAAAGGCAATCAAGCAACCATAAAGATCGCCAAAAATCCAGAACAACACGGCTGCTGCAAAAATATCGACTTGCGCTACTTCTTCGTAAAGGAACGAGTTCAAGGTGGGGAGATTACCATACACTACACTGCGATAGACCGAATGCCGGCGGAAATCTTTACTAAAGCGTTCAACCTCATCAGTTTGAACGCCTTCGACGACTACTCGGGGTTGTGGGCCGACAAACCGTGTCGCTGCAAAAACGAGAGACAAGCTGAACCCAGCATGAGCAACTGGTGCACTTTCTGAACACGAAGCAACTAGCTTAGTGATGAGCAACTGGCTCGTCTGCATCGACTGAATGATCCAACTAACTGGGGTTGCCAGTGGAGTTTCATACCGGCTCTGGTACACGGGACTGCCGTAAGCATACCAGGCAGGGGTTCTCCACTAGTGAGGCTGTGGTGAATGGAGTGTTTAACCCCTTCGCCACAGTTTGCCACAACACCCAAGCCTTTTTCCCTGCGGTTTTGCTCGGCAGGTGGTAGACCTTTTAGTGTGGACCACAGTAGTAAAGGCGTCCTTATTCAAACCGTGCAGTCCAGATTGATCCTAATTGTAAATTCACTTTTCGTTCCCCCCCCCAACTTCCCACAGAGGTCGTCCCGAGCGCATCTGAAGAGTGCGTGGAGTCTAATTGCCGCAATAATCACCTACAGCGAGTCGAAATGCTTCTGTCAACTCGATACATTGATACATGAGGTTCAGTTAACACACAAAATTTTGAGCAGATTGAGATGGTCCCAGATTGGTTTCGGGTGATTCCAGGTAAAAATTTATGCTCGACCTGGTTTACAACTAGCTCGATGTGAGAATATACCAGAACCAGCCGTGCCGATATGTTTTGACTCCACACTGACGTGAGAAGCCTGTTAGACCATGGTGATGAAGTGTCGACATGACCGTGGAACACCCCAAAGTGGTTTGAGCGTGGTTTTGCCATGACTTCACGTTGATCAAGCATGGTTGAGTGTGCGACAACATCAAGACTGCAACCAACAAGTCTTCTGGAAGATTTTGTGAGTGAAGTCTGCGAGATCTGGCATAGTCGCTACAGAGAAGCCCTCAAGTGGTCCTGGGTAGTTCCCACATGTTTCAAGGCAATCTCAACACTGCTTGACACTGCACAAGGGTGACACAGAACCTCAATTTGGCAAGGTTAGTCCTGGGTCAATTTGGCGGCTACGACGGTGACACAATGGAGTTGGTTGTGAAAGTTCCGGACGGCTCCGAGTAGTTCCAGATGGTTCTCGGATTGTGTAGTTTTATTTGAGATAGTCAGAGGGAAGCGACAAGGATAAGGTCCGGAACCACTAGGAACCTCATCCTGCTACTGCGCCTACGAGTTCAAGGCCAAGTCTTCTGGTAAAACCAACAAGCGGGGTTATGCCTTGTTGGAGCTGTCCCAGGGTTTTGGACAACGCGGATGTGTGGTGTAGTGCCGCCCAAAATATGCCGCTTCACAGTGGAGCGCACGAGGTGAACCTTGACTTGTTGCTCGGTGTTTGCTCGCGCTTCACTTGTGGTATGTCTTGGAGGTGGGCCCACAAGTACCCTGCCACTTGCTCTGCCGCCGACTTCCAGTCAATCCTGGGGTGTCAAGCGAGAAGAGAGTTGCTTCTTCACGCAGCGTTCGGCCGAAGTCGGCAACCAAAAGGCGGATTCATTGACTCAGCGACGAAGCGATGCGCTGTGGGCCTTCATTGCTTGTTGCCGGTCTGCAAGCACTCGGTTGGTCGCTCAGGACCCCTTTACCAGCTTAACGTCCAGTGGACCCTTTACTTGAGCACGCACACACAGGTCTTCGGCTTCCAATGCCGACGATCGGCTCGGTTCGGCTGCGGAGGCAGGCGGACGTTGCCGTCGGAGGCTATTAGCGTCACGACCCTCGCGTGACGATATGTTGGGGGAGTGTTGGGGGCTTTACTTCCGCGACGCGGGCGCGCAAGGAAGGGAGAACACCTCGAGGACTTGTGCACTTGAGTGGATATTGAACGCTCATTATAAAGGCCGCCAACAAGGGCGGATCGCCTGATTGTAAAACCCTCCCTAATCCGATATGAGGCGCAAAACAGCCGATCCCACGCTCGATTAGCCGATCCGGTCCCTGCACATTGCGTTTCAGCAGGGACCATGGGCGTGACACACATTCACCGTTATGTACCGGTATCCTAACCTATCCAAACTGCAACCTACTGACTACCGAGTTATTTACCAACTAACTACTCAGTGTGGAAATCGCCGGCACTATTCCACAGATGCGGTTCTGAGTGTCTGACTTGTCCAAGACGATCGGGGACCAGTCAGAACCGAGAGATCAATAACAATGGCTATGATGGACTGAAGCTGGCAGAGACCAAGATAGTGTAGGTTTCCGTACTTTTTGGGTCGGATCCAAATCAAGTGCCTACGGCGCTTTCGGCCGTTGCAGAAGCCGGAGCCTAAGCGTTTCCGACCACGGAGAGCACGGTCTCGAGGTCGGATTGACCTAGGACCGGAACAGGCGGTTCTGGTGGTTTTGGGCACAGTCTTAGGAAGCATACATAAATTCATATTTTTAGTGCGCCATTTGCTTTGAAGAGGACCCTCCGAGCCTATGGGCCAAAGTTGATCCACGCAGTTCTCATTCCTGTGATCAACGAAGCTCGGAGAGCCCAAGAACGAGTAAGTGGTGCATACAGTTGTTGCCCCTATATATCGGTGCTAGTGTGTGGTTGTGTTCCCCCACATACTACTTCCTATTTGCACGTGTCTGCGAGTGTAAAGCGTGCCTTCTAGCTGTTGTACGCGCTTTGACGCGTAGCTAGAACCAAGTTCTCGTGGAACCTGCTTATCCGGTGCACGTTTCCACGCGTATTGTTACTGGTGTTTACATATTTGTGTTCGCTTCCTTAGAGTGGTTCCTGTCCATAACAAACCTCTGCCTCTCGACGCCTATGAGCATCCCCAATCTAGTTATCGAGTTCCCTGTGACGTCCTTACAAGGACCACGTCCCCCCATTCCAAGGTTCTTGTCACCTTGTGCGGTTCTCTGAGCTGGTAAACGACTGAAGATCGGTTGTCCTGTGATTTTGCTGAGGAGCATCAACACCCTCTCGGCCTCCACAATGGCACCAGACTCCGCGTGGACGAGTTCTTTTCAACTATGATTCGTGGCAACATTATCAATCAAGGGGCGCACTACGGCAAGACGCACATATTGCCAAGAATTGCGCTCTATCCATCCCAGAGTGGGTTGCCCTTCAGCTTCAAGCGGCTCCACTTCCCCGTCCGCATTGCGTTTGCGATGACCGTGAACAAATGCGCTCAAGCTCTCCGTCACGGCTAGACGCTTGATACAGCTAGCGATGATACGTTGCTCTAAACAATACATGTTTTAGATGTAAATATCGCAGCTCGAATACACACAAACGAGGAGGCAGAGGGATCATGAGAGGAGACAGTAGTAGACCCACAAAGACAAAACATAAGGGTAGACAATTAGCAGGCCCAGGCAAACGCATTATAGCAGTATAGCAGGTAGTCAGCAGCTTCGAGAGAAAGGACAGACACAAATGTAACAGAAGGAAGTTAGTAGCAGTAGGTGGATAGCTTAGTTTTTATCTTTTTATATTGATATGATGGTTGAATTTAGTTAATGAAGCGCTTGGTTAGTATGGATTGAGTGTGCAACCTGTTAATTTTGTATGCAATTGTACATGAGTATTTGAATGCACCATGATGAGCAATGGTAGTCAGCGACAGCAACAAACTAACGGCCACGATCAAATCGCGCAGTGCTAGGGACGACGACGTGTTCGTCGTGTGTTTGCTCGTGTTGTTTGTGTTAGTAGTGCACATCGTCAGGCGGGCACTGGCCGTGCAAGACTTGCAATGCAAAAATCGAACCGCATCGACTCATCTATCGAACGTCGGTCGACGAGTCGCCGCACCAAGCATTGGGTGGACCCAAACTTCAAGTAGCCAAAAAATCCACAGAACTTCTTCCTCCCCCCTGCAATACCCACACGCCGGCCCAGACCAGTGCTGCTTCGCTTCGGCTGGCCATTTCAAGATGGTTGCGTTGGTGCCGCTCGTACTCCAGCTCCGCTGTCGACCGTGGCTGCTGCATGTCGTGGTGGTTAGTGCTCTCTTCCTCATGGCCGTCGCTGTCGTCTCTGTGTGGACCATCCCAATCAAGACCGTGGCACTCGACAAACACCAGGATGCCCATCATGTGACCGATCTTGTGAACCAATACAACGCGTACTCGGGCTTCATCATGTCCGTCGTGGATGAACCGCTGGTGTTGGCCGCCAAGGCGTTTGTGCCCGTGTGGCTTGCGCTGGTTCTGCGCCCAATGGCTGGAAACGGTGACTCGAGTGCGCGGCGCCATCATGTCAGAACAATAGGCAGCGCGGTCGCCAGAGTTGGTTTGGCTGCAGCAATAACCAACGCAGTGGCAAGTGTCAACGTCCAGCAAATGAGCACGAGCGTGGAAGCGCGCATGGGTGACAGTGATGCAATACGGAGCGAGGCCGCCCCCCCGGCGAACAACGCAAGCGTAAACAACATCTTCAAAGCATTCATTGCACCACAAAAGGATCTGTCCGTTCCCAGTTGCACGGGTACCTCACGAGACGATGCGATGACAAACCAGAGTACATTGTACGATCTGCAGTACCAGCCATTCTTTCAAGATTTGGTACCGGAGGCTGCGGTGCAAGATCAAATCAACTCCGTCTGGATTGACATTCGAAATGGTTCCATCCACAGTGCGAGTGAGCCGCACTCACCGTCCAACATCACTTCAGCAAAACAATTGCTGGCGCTGACAGCGAGGCTGTATGGGGGTGCGAACTTTTCCCAGGCCCAGCAGCTCATACAAGATGACTATGACGAGTCAATCCTGCGCTTCGCGTCGCTCGCCGTGAGCGACAAAGCCATCACAAACGAAGACAGCTCGTTCTTGCTCCCTGTCTACGAGCACACCAACGTCACTTTCCGCCACTCGACTTTAGCTCCAGGCATCGTGTTCGATGCTGTGACGACGGAACTGCACTACACATCGGACTCCACGATGCGTCAAATCAACTGGATGTATTGGCATCGATCAGAAACGCCTGCTTCGGCGCCAGACCGCAATGACAACGAAGCCACAGCGACAGCTACCACACGAGCTTGCGGATCCGTGGGCTGCTTTCTCGACATCAATCAATCCACGATGCTCGCGTTCCAGTTGTGTGACTTTTCCAAGGCGTTGCTTGGAGAACGCGATAACAACTCATGTCTGCAAAATCAGACCGGGCAGATGATCTTGTACAGCAACGGGTGGAAGGGACGAGCAAAAACGTTGTCTGTGGAGCGGTCGAATGAGTCATCCAACACTAGCTCTGGTGTGAAAGTTATCGTCAGTGACCTGAAGTTAGTGAAGACCGTCACCGTGGGGATTTTGCGGTGGGAAGTGCATAATCTGGCTGAAATGTATCAAGTTCCGTGTGACGACAGCGCCACTTCCTGTAGGGGCATCGCCTACAACGTGTCTCGCGCTACCAACAAAGCACAAGTGTCCCGAGTGATCATGACGCCATCAGATGCCATTCGGGCTGCTGACTTACCACCGTTTTCGGACGCAAGAAAAGTTTATTTGGCCAAAGTCGTCGGAGGCATCCCTCTCCTTGAAAGTAACGTGGAAGATACGAGTGGATGGAGAAATCTTGAAGGAGACGAGTGTGTTTCCGACACAGATAGATACCTCGCATTGGTGCGCAACAACCATCTGTACATGGAAGATTCCTACCAAGCAGCAGTGGCGGGCGGGATGTACTTTTTGTTTCAAAATGGGCACGCCATCGAATCCATTCCAGCGCAGCCACACAAGTTCGCCTTTGTAGGCAGCAGACGTACGGTGGCCTTGCGAGCTTCAGCGCCATTAAGCTCAGTCATCGTTTCAATCGTCGGTGTCGTGGTACTGGTGGCGTGTGTGATTACGCTCAGCTGTGCCGCGCGAGTTGTGCACGATCGTGTCACTCAGGACATCGACGCTGCCAAAACGGTCGACGTATTGGTCAACAACGAGCAATATCCCAAGTCGTTACTTCGTTGTCAGCTCGGAAGCAAGGACTGCTGTTCCGAGCTAATTGCGTTCAAGGCATCAACAATGCAGCTGCAACTCGAGCATGGAAGTCACGATGAAATGGTATTGCTGGATGAAAACGACGGTGTCATTGAAAAATTTGATTTCGCGATGATGGTCAGCAGCACCAAGTTGTCTTCCGCGTCCATGTGCGAATCAATCCAAGAATCGACACAATGGAGGGCGAACGTCCCTTTGACAGTCAACCTGCGTCGTATGCGCATGATGGTGGTGACTTTCGTCTTGGCAGCGATCATTGTGCCAATACTTGTTTTGCTGGTAGACGAAGGATTTTTGCTAGTCAAGGTTCCGGCCGACGAGGATCAAGTTCGACGACTGGTGCAAGACTTGAATTTCTTCTCAGGCGCAATTGGCGCAATGGTCACAGCACCAGCAGAAATGCTCGTGAGCACACTCACTCCAGTTTTATCGCTTGTGATGGCGTCCGAATCCAAACCCGCGAAAGCGATGTTACTTGGATTCAAGATCGTGGTTATTTGGTCGCTGACGACTGCAATCAACAGTATCAACGTTCAATCGGGAACCATCCATGTCGAATCCCGAATGGGTTCTGCAGCCTTTGTGCGGGCGTTAGAAACAAATGATCAGGAAGAGTTCGCGAAGGAGTGGGCCAATAACACAGTGTTGCGGTCGTTCATCAACGGAGTCCTTCCACCAACGGCTGATTTGAACTGCACCAAGACGGATGGAAAAGAAACATGGGATGTGGAAACTCAATTGTCGATTGTACAGAGCGCCGCAAAAGATTCCAAACTCGACGGTCCTCTTCCTGTTTCAAAACCCAAGGAAGCCGCAGTGAGCCGTGACTGGGTGTTGAAATCGACTCGCCAGAGCCCCACGTTTTTTCTTGCCCCCAAGCCGTGGCATAAAGCGATCATTCGATCGCGATTAACTGCAGCAGCCTCGTCAACTTTCAATGTTTCATCAGCCATCGTCGACAATCCTGCCTTGCCTCTCCATCCTTCAATCACATCAGGCATGGACTTCCAAGATCAAGTTTCCCCAAAATCCATAGACAACTATGAAGTCAAGTTATCGCGCTATCAGCTGACCCAAGACATTGATTTCCATGTGGTTACCGAGGTTTGGGATCGAAATGTGAGTTACATTGGCGTCAACGCATGTTACGCGACCGGCTGTCTGATGGAGACTGCATTGGTGCTGTGGGTTGAGGTGTATCCGCTGACCAAAGTCATCAACGATACTAGTTGGTCCAATGGGCTAGTTGTGGTCGCGTCGACCGAAGAGATCAGAGGCGACAAGATCCAGTTGCTGTCTAACAATCACACCGTTCGACTCGGCAAGCCAAGGATTCACACGACACGTTCAACGGGAGTACTGCGCTGGAACACCACAGATCTGGCAAAGCGGTACGGTGCCAAATGCGTGGCAAACAACAAAACGTGTGTCGGGCTATCGTGTTCCCTTGATGGAAACTTGTCCCAAGTGCTCTTGCTGGATGAACAACGCTTCCAGCACGAGATCGCACCGAGGGATCGACTGCCATTAATTGTGCACTCAAACGTCATGATGTCAACGAGCAACTTCGACCAACAAGATTGGGATGCCGATCACTTTCGGGGCGACAGCTGTTCTTCCGACGTTGAGAACACCATCCGAAACGCGGAGCGGAACCACTTCTACCAAGCCGGAGAATCTCTCGAGTACGTGTCCTACTTTGCTGCCATGCTCTTTCTCTTCGATACAGCGCGTCTGCACGACGTTATTCCTGTCGCCACGAAGTCGTCCGTCACGACCCTCAACTTTGACGCCAACATCGAGTATGCGAACCTTGTTGCGACTATCCCCAAGCAGGCAGCCATCATTTCCATCGTGGCAACTTCCATCTTGCTGTGCTTGTCACTCTACGTGGTCGCCGCCATGCAACGCGGGCGCGACGACGATTCGTTGGTTGATGTGACGGCTGCGTCCATTCAAGATACGGCTGAAATGATGTTTGACGACGTGCAGTATCCGAAACAGTTCCTGAACCGATACATCCTGCTGACAGATGGCATCATGACCGACCAGGATGACAACCAACTCCACGCGTTGGACGCGTTCCACGTCCAGGGTGTGACGCTACGTGCTGGCCAGGACGTCAACAAGGCCACAATGGGGTGGGACATTATTGGCCGGCAAAGTTGCTTTTTCAGTGAGAGGATGACGGAGCCATGCGATGACAATGTGTTGCACGAATCTGCAATCCAAGCATTCCACCATTCGAGTTGGCAATCCCTAGAGTCACCATTCTTGACTTCGCACACGGCTGAACCTTCGCAAGATTTTGTGAAGTTTAGTCGCTAGCGGCGGTTGACACAACGTGCACGTTGTGCTCGGAAGTTGATGGTGATGCCTCCAACAAGGCCAATTGTCCGGCCGTTCGTCATTTAAATCCTGGACGCGTGCTGCTTGGTGACGTCGGGAAAAGAGGACGGGATCAGCATCTCAACACTGACAACATCGATTTCGTTCAAGACTCCAGTGCGTCGTCGACAATGCCCAATTTAGAGAGTTGGATGCGACGCGCCAGCGGGATGCTGCTTGGTATGAAAGTCGCACGCGTAGTGTGGATGGCGAACAAGTTGGTGACCTCAAGCAGACCAACCAAGCACGCTTCAGCAGCTTCCTGGACGCCCTCATGGCTGAGTACTAGAAGCGCAGATCTGTCTCGAAATCCTGCGCACCAGGTGTTGGAATAGGCAGTTTGCTGCAGACGAACTGCAGCAGTCACGACTGATAACGAAGCTGGAGCACGAGCGGCACCAACGCGGAAGCGGGATCTGCCAGGTTCTTGTATTTGCGACGTGTGAGCATTATGATAGAGCTGTCCACTAGCCACACCGTGCGAGTGTGCTCAGTCAC
This sequence comes from Lagenidium giganteum, assembly GCA_002286825.1. NCBI lineage: Eukaryota > Oomycota > Peronosporomycetes > Pythiales > Pythiaceae > Lagenidium > Lagenidium giganteum. Next base: position 3,655 of record NSDO01000832.1, on the reverse strand, counting down.
GTTCAGCGCTCAATTTATGCGGGTCCATTCGCCTTCGATTGGTTCATTCAGATCGTCTAGCATATTCGAGGTGCTTGTGCTTAAAAGCACGCCAAGAATGCAGCCAATATGACATTGCGATGCGTGGGCATCGAGGTTTGTTCGTGAGCAATGGTTGTCTTGCTTTCCAGCGCCTGCGTTGATCCCAATACAGCGATGATGCCGAATTATCTGGCGCTAAACCATGTTGTGTGTTGAAGTCACGATCCTTGATAATTTGCTGGTATCAAAATGTCCCATTCAGAACGAGTCTTTCCCGAAATCGCTGGTCCTTTCGCTATGGAGCTGATGGCGCGATGTCGGACGCTATCAACGCTAGCAATTGAACTCAGCAAAGTCGTGGCAAGCTCTTGAGGACTGAGGGGTCAGGATTGGCGATTGTCATCGCTGATCAATGTCAACTAGCACTGAAGATCGGTGAGATGACTTGTCGTCGCATGGCTCCGTCACGCGTTCGCTGAAGCGACTCCGTTGGTCACGAATGTCCCATTGCAGTGTATGCAACTCGCTGCCTGTGTCTTCGTCCCATCGTAGTGTCACTCCCTTGACTTGAAACATATCCAACGCGTGCAGTTGGCTGTCATCCTGGTTGCTGAGTCAGCAAAATGCACTTGGTGAGGTATTGCTGGGGATACCTCGCGTCGTCGAACATCACTTCGGCCGTATCTTGAATGGAGGCAGCCGTCACGTCCGCTATCAAGTCGTCATAACGTTCGGTCAATCGCGACCATGGAAATAATGGCGGCCTGCTTCGGGATGGATACTGGATGTTGCCGTCGAAGTTGAGCGTCACAGCTGATGAGTTAGTGGCCACCTGGATAGACCAAGACACGTGCCGTATCGCTCAGCCAGGTCAGTGATGTTCTAGCGCAGTGCCCCGACTGAAGACGTCGTGCAAATCCTTGGGCTATTGAACGGTGTGATTAGGTAGGAGTTGGATTGTTGTCGCCTCGTATCTCTGACTTTCTTGAGCGCCCACCCCACCCCGTTGGACCAGATACTGTTCGGGAGAACTTCGCTCAACTGTTCCACTTCAACGAGCAAGGTCACCTTCGTGTCTGTCGTCAGGCAACCAGAAGCACAACAATCTGTCACGACAGGATACTTCACGCCATCCAGCCACATCGCTTCCCACATCTCGGTGACCACATGGAAATCGATGTCGTGCGTGAGCTGATACCACGAAAGCTTGACTTGATAACTCATTTGCTTCTGTCTTCGAAGCCCAACCCAGATGTTATCGAAGGATGAAGCGGTAAGTCGGAGTTGACGACGCTGTCTGACGAATTGTTGGACGTTGACGATGCTGCTGCAGTCACCTTCCAATCGTGTCGAAGCAGGTCAACTCAGCTGTCGGTGGAATGACTCCGTTGATGAACGATCGCAATACTGTGTCAGCTCGCCACTGCGCCGGCGCCTCCATCGATTCGCAGATTGGCTCCAACGACTTGGTGCTGCTCATGATCGCCGCGTCAGTAGCTTTGACGACACCTTCGGCTTCATCCAGAGTCACTACTTCGCCGTGACGTGCATACTTGAACTGCAACGTTGAGATCTTGAAGGCAGTTAGCGCGGGACACCAACTCTGGCTTCCCAACTGCACAGCGAAGTAATGACTTGGGAAATTGTTCGTTGTTGACCAGCACTTCGACCGCTTCTCCGGCGTCGATGTCTCGAGAAGCACGGTAGCGAACAAGCTGTGCGTTCCAACTACGCACAACCGGACACACGACAAGTCCATGCCACCTGTCACTGCTTCTCGGTAGGAATCGGCCCAGTACAAGTGATTGATGCGCACTGATGTCAAATATCTATCCGTTTCAGCGCTGCACTCGTCGCCTGTCAAATTCGTCCATCCACTAGTCCGTCTTCGACGTCACGAAGTCCGAATGGCATCTGACGGTGTCATGATCGCCCGCGATAACTGGGAGGTTGAGAAACGTTGTAAGCAATGCCTTGGCAGGAACTGGCGCTGTCATCGCACGGCACTTGATACACTTCAGCCACATCACGTACTTGCCACCTCAACCCCCCCCCCCTGCTGTGATCGTCGTGATTAACTGCAAACCACTGGCGACCCTTGCTGTACAAGATCATCTTCTGCCCATTCGGATCATAAAGGCATGAGCTGCTGAAAGTGATGTTTGCGCGTTCATGGACACAGAAGGTTGTTCAAGGAGGCGAGCGAGGAGAAAGTTGACAGCGATGCGTAGCTGTCGACATCCGTCAGTAGCTGACGTGCCTCTGAGAGGTTCGCGTTGTCGGAAAGTCTCGCTACTAGGGCCAGCAACTTGGTTTGCTTCAATGGATTTTTCTGGCCAGTAGTTTGGTGGATGGAACCATTTCGGGTGTGGACCGAGAAGGAGCAGGCTTGATCAGGCACGATCGAATTCACATCCAAGTCTTGCAAGAAGGGCTGATACGTTCACGCAGCAGCCGTGGACGACGGCGAAGCTGGCCTCCGTGCGTACAATCCACACAATTGGATGAGCTGCGCACGCGTCGAATGCGCCGCCATCCATTAGTAGCTTGTCATTCCCCTGCCGCTCTCGTTTGTGATACACCGCTGTCGACGCATTTTCATTGTTCACAAGTACATAATTCTATTGAGGTTGTTCCTATCCTATCTGCTTTTGGTGGTGGTTGCTGCTGCTTTACGAGCGTTCGCCACGGATGCGACGCGCCAGCTGGATGTCCTTGGGCATGATGGTCACACGCTTGGCGTGGATGGCGCACAAGTTGGTGTCCTCAAACAGACCGACCAAGTACGCTTCCGCGGCTTCCTGGAGCGCCAACACGGCCGAGCCCTGGAAGCGCAGATCCGTCTTGAAATCCTGGGCGATCTCACGCACCAGACGCTGGAATGGCAGCTTGCGGATCAGCAGCTCGGTCGACTTCTGGTAGCGACGGATTTCACGCAGCGCGACCGTACCAGGACGGTAACGGTGCGGCTTCTTGACACCGCCGGTGGCTGGGGCGCTCTTACGCGCGGCCTTGGTAGCGAGCTGCTTGCGAGGGGCCTTGCCACCCGTGGACTTGCGAGCCGTCTGCTTGGTACGAGCCATTATCTCTGTCTGGGTCTGTCACTGAGTCGTTTGCTTTGAGCTTGTCGTGGCAAGTGCTGGAATGGCTGCTGAGTGGGTCACAGCTGGAGCGATCAGCCAATGAGGGGCAAGACCGAGCAATCTCACCAATCACAACGCAGCATTCTCAGAGGATGCGAAATCAGCCAATCGCATCTCTCCGTTCGGTCCTCACAAGAAAAGAGCGACTGCGCCGTTTGGCGCGCCAAAGCCCATCTGACCCTCTCTAAACCGATGGGTTGGTGAGCTCCTCGTGTGCGTCAGTGACCGCCAGTATCGCATTTCGATCCAACAGCAAACATGTCGGGACGTGGCAAGGGCGGCAAGGGACTTGGCAAGGGCGGCGCTAAGCGTCATCGCAAGGTGCTTCGCGACAACATCCAGGGCATCACCAAGCCAGCTATCCGTCGTCTGGCTCGTCGTGGCGGTGTCAAGCGCATCAGCGGCCTCATCTACGAAGAAACGCGTGGCGTGCTCAAGGTGTTCTTGGAGAACGTCATCCGCGACTCGGTCACGTACACGGAACACGCGCG
>NSDO01000074.1:227812-239625 GCA_002286825.1 Lagenidium giganteum | reverse complement strand
CAAAGTCCGGCTTGTCCTCCATCAGCGACTGCGTGAACTCAATGAGATTGAGTTTTCCTTCTTTCCGCACGGCCGCGCTTGTCCTGGATGCCAATCGTCTTTGACGTGCCGTAGCTTCTACGTTTTTTCGGACGAGTGCCGGCCTGCCAGTCTTCTTTGCATTCCGCTTGATCTTGACTGGGACCACGCGTGGCTTGGCAGCATCCGTCTTAAAGTCTTCATCACTTGAGACGCTGTCACCTTTGTCGTTGTCGCTGTCTTCGCCCGCGGAGGAGGAGGCGTTTGCGCTCTTTGGCTTATACCCGCGCTGCGACGCTGACTCGCTCTCTGCCGCCGAAACGAAGTCATCACTGTCAGCATCGACACGTTGCTGCGCTTCCGGCACCACGTTCACCGCGGGCTCGTCGCTGTCTTGCTCGAACCACTCGTCGCGCGCGGCATCTGCGCCCTCATCACCATCAGCGTCTGCATCGTCACGCCGCTCAGGTTGTGACTCGCACACAACAGCAGCTGGTGGCTTCCCTGCGTGGTTCTTCGCCTGGGTTTTCATCCGGCTCTTGGCGCGACTGCTGGAGCGGCTGCTCGGGCGCATTGGGTTCGTCGCCCACAACGGCAGCTGGCTGGTCCCGCTGCACTAGACTCGACTTCAAGCTTGCGCTTGAGGATGCTTTGCCACTGGCCCCTCAACTGCGCGGCAAACGCCTCGAATTCACGCTTGTTGGTGATGCTTGCCAGCGCTTCGTTGATGGGCGTGGTGACACGGCACGCCTCTTTGTATCGCTCAGCTTTCGTCAACCAAGGGTCCGCGTCTGGTTTGCTTGCGCCCGCGAGTTCCTCTTCCGGTGCCTTCGACACAGGGCAGTCGTTGTACGCAAATGGAACCGCGTTAATCTGCACGTTGCAGAACCGCCATCTACAACAAAAAGACATTAGCTCGTTGAAAACCATAGGTGTTACATGGACCATGAAATGCATATGTACCTGACATCAATCATGTCGATCGGCACAATATGAGCCTCGTTCAAATGCTTGCGATACGCAATCACATGCTTACATGGCAATTTCATGGCACTGGCGAACGGGCACGTGCACGAAAGTGACTGAACCCCAACCTTGAGCGTTTCAGACTTGAACTTCACGATCACGAAGGCAGGGTCAACGTCGGGCTCGAATTTGAAGCTTGTGTACAGTTCCGAGGCTTGCTGGTACTGCTCTGCGATGCGGTCCCCCTCGTAGTGGGTGGTCCACTGCTGCACGTAGTTCATCTCGTCGTCGAAAGTTGTGTTTCGACGCATTCCACGTTTTCCGCGCAGATGCACGTACTCGTTCTCGTCCTGGCGCGCGTGCTTGATCAGCGCAACGCGCAAAGCACGCATGTCCCCGTGGCTTGTGGTCTCGTCCTTCAACTTACCGAAGAAGCTCTCCAGCGCGTTGTTCGTGTCGACCATGAAGTGCGGGAGATACTGGCGCGTGTGCTTCGCCCAAGAGTACGGACTGCTGTCCCAGTTCTTCATAAAGTACTCGAAGAATCGGTCGTACTTCAGCCGCTTGCACGTGTTTTAGAGAGTATTGCGCTTGCGCACATAGTCCTCCTTCGAAGTAGCGTAGACCATTGCATGCACAAGGTCGAGCAATGCATCTTGGTCTTCGGAAGACAGCTTGCCGTACTTGAGATCCTTGCACTCTTTCGAGAGGTACTTGAGCACGTGGAACAGGCAAATGAGCACCTTCACTTGCGGCATAGAGCGCTCTATGACTTTGATCTCGTTCAGGGCTTTGTCGACCATCACGATTTCAGTCTTCTGCACACAGTCGTTGACGCGCAAGAAATGGGCGAGCACACGCTCCATATGCCAATTCGAATTGGTGTCCAGGACTGAATGCTGCACGACTTGACCGTGCCCGAACTCATCCACGACCATAATCGTGCACAGCTGGTAATTGTACCTGTTGCAAACGCACAAAACACATCGCCAATCCGAACAAAGTCAGGCGATTACATGTCATTTACATGGCAATAACATTCTCACACGGCAATTACATGCTCATACCTGTTGGTCTTGTGCGTGCAATCGACCAGTATCAATTCAGGAAAACGAGCAAACATCTCACGCATGTGACGACTCTTCAGCGAGATGACCGCCGTGTGGCCGCTGCTGGACTCGTCGATGGTGGCGGCATTGTTTTCGTCCTCCACCAAGAAGCGGGCAACAATCTCTGCCACCGCAACGTCATCCGTGGTGCCCTTGCCGCGGCTCTTGGCTCGGTAGATCAGGTTGTCGACATCACGCTTGCCCATGTTCTCGTTACTCTCGAGAAGGAAGTCGTAGATCAGGGATCGCTTTGATCCACCTTGGATCATCGCTTGAGCACGGATCATTGTGTCTCGATCCTTGATATTGCTGGAACGGGTAAGCCGGAGAAATGCTTCCTTCGCAACCATGTGGTTGTGTTCATAGCACGCGTTCTTCACCTCCAGGCACCATTGCTGGTCAAACCCGCTGTCTGACGCATCCTTCACGAGCTGGACCGTGAGATGGAATGGGCAGCCAGTGTATCTGACCATCTGGTGTGGGCGCACTTGAACGCCACGGCTTCTTGGCTTGATTCCATGAGTACAGGCAAACTTCCTTTCATACTTTTGCCACTCGAGCGGGACATACGGCGCGGCATCGGTACCCGCCCACTTCATGTCGTCGATCCGCTTGTTTCGCAGCTCGCAGTTGACGGTCTCGTAGATCTTGAGCACTTGAAATGTCGTCGATTGGTACTCCTTGAAGTAATCCCTGAACTCTGCCCAAGACCGGTGGTATGTCTTCAGGGCAGACATGATTACATGTTCGTCCAATACATGGACATTACATGGTCTTCGCATGCCATGCGCAGGTTTCCTTTCGTCCGCGTCAACACTTGGTGCTGCTGTGCTTCCAGAGCAAACTTCACCGGCGCTCTGACCAACGGCATCGTCGCCATCACATTCTTTCTCTGCCAGGTCGTTGCTTTCGCCCATTCCTTCGCTGGTGTTTGCGCTCTCGCCTGTGTCTTCGTTGCTGGTGTCATCGTGGCGTCTCTTCGTTCCGCGTGAAACCACCCGCGATCGTTCACGCCATCGGCCACGCGCTCGACCCTGCCCGCGACCTCGCCCACGACCACCGGCACCACGATCCAGCGAAGGTTCGCCATATGCAGACTTTAGCTGAGGACTGCGTCGAAGCTGCTGTGGTGATGCTTTCAGCAGCCGATGGAACTCACCAGCAGATTGCTGCACAACCATTGCTACCTCAGCCAAGGTCTCGGGCTCGATGAACTGCTCGTCAACAGCATCTGTCGACAGACATTGCTGCACAACCTTTGCACCATCAGCCGAGGTCTCGGGCTTCATCAACGGCTCGTCAACAGCATCTTTCGACAGACTTGGTGGAAACGCCATGGGAATTTCCGGCGCTGCTGTTGTGCCGTCCATTTCTACGTCATCAGCGGCCGTCGATACGTGTAAGGCATCTGTTTCGTGCTACAAAGCAAGCCACAGCACACGTCAACGCTTTAAACGGTGAAACGTGCCGCATGGCAATTACATACCTCTTGAATGGCTTTCATCGCTTCTGACGGCTGATCACTATCGTCATTTAGTGCCGCCGGGGTTACTTTCGGGTCATTCCGATCCATCTGAGGCTCCAGAAAGCAAAAGAGAGCATATATTAGCATTCGCATCTGACTCGCACACTCGATACATGGCAATTACCTCTGCCGCGACTTCCTGCGGTTCTGTGTGCTCGACRTCAGCACCATGTTTCGCTGTCGTTGCTGCATTGTTGTCGTCCCCATCAATCTGCGCCAAAACCAGCCAGATACGACGTCAAATGTCAAAGCTAAGCATGGTGCGCACACACATACGATAGCACACATACCTGATCATCGCGTTGCGTCGCTTCAGTTGCTTCAGCACCTCCCTCCCCCTCCATTACTATTGCAGTAGTATCGCCGGAGCAAAAATATGGTTGTGCATCGCACAAGAGACAGGACGGCGGCAGTGCGCGAACGAAGACAACACTCGCCAGCATCATTAACATGGAGCATGCTGGACGACACATTTGGGACCATGAGTAACACAACCCTTGGTCAAGACCTTGGAGGTGCGATGGAAATTGGGCACTAAAAGGCCGATTCGATCCGTTAACAGGTATACAATTGATGAAGCGGCGAACAACCTGCGAATGCTGGTCTCGATGGGGAAGCTTACTCAGGCGCCTGACTGTCGGCTGTCGCTGTGCGTCATCTGCAGGAGTTTGATTGCCACTTGTGACATTTGCGTCCTCGACAGAGAAGCCCTCCGCGCGATGTCATTCCGGACTCACACTGAGTTGATTGAGTTAATTGAGATTTTGCTGAGAGGAATAGCTACGAGGTGACGCGGCGTGGGTGGTTTGATGAGTTTTTCCCTGTGAGCTCGAAGGGTTGGTCAAGGCCACCACGTATTTGATAACGTTGCTCTACGCACAGTACCAGTGGGAAGCATCGATCATAATCTACAAAATAAAAATGAAGGGGTCCGACCCAACAAAGCCGGTGTATCGCATTGTTGGTAAGCCTCAGATGTTCACTCCAGCCATCAAAAAGACGCGGATGCTGCACGCAGTGGGAGTACAGCGAGCAAACGTCGTGCTGGATGAAAGATGAAGACTTTTCAGAAGCCAGTGAGAAAGGATGAGGTTGCCACAAAGCTCAACTTCGATGATGAGAGCGATGGCACCTCTCTCCAGTCAAGAATGAAGTCATCAGCAACGTGATAAGGCGCTCTCGCCTGGCAATACGTATTCATAGAGGTGGGCAGCAGCGTCTTGCTCTCTTTCATGTGTGCCTCCACTGGAAAGCACACTACTACTTTCGACTTCATTATCTTGGTGCTTCCGCTGGGAACATCGCTGCCGATTCTTTAGAGCTTGCTTCTTCGTTGGCAATGAGGGGAAATGCTGCTCGTCAAACAAGACTGTGTGGCTATACACAATCTTCGACGTCGCACAGGCGACCAACTTGTAGCCTCGCCTGTCACTGGGATACCCAACGAATGTCATCTTTCTGGCTCGCTCATTACCCTCGTTCATCTCTGTTGACGTAGACCCACGCTACACAGCCAAATACTCGTAAGTACCACAATGGTGGTCCCTCGTCCAAACCACAACTGATCGGGGGTCTTCATGTGAATTGCCGTGGCTGACAGCAAATTCACACAAATTGCACTGGTCATCGCTACTTCAGCTTATAACTCCTGTGGCAGTTTCCTTTGGTGCAGCATGCACCTTATCTTGTCGGTGATTGTTCGATTCATTCGCTCAGCGACACCGTTTTGCGCTGGTTCCTTTTTGATTGTCATGATGCACTCCATTCCGAGTTCCTCCTCACATCTTTGCTTCAGCTTCACATACTCTTTCGCTCCATTCAGCTGTAAGCATTTCATCTTGGTACTTCGCTGAGGCTCGATGCAACGACGATACTTCTCAAATACGTGATACAACTCTGTACGCTCCTTGAGCACGAAGACGCTAACAAACCGCGATGCATCATCCACGAAGACACATAAGTATCGGCAATCACTGTACGACTTTACACTGTATGGTCTCCAGATATCGGTAGCGCTCTTTCTCCAATTTGCCATTTCTCTTGTCTGCAGATGCCCGCTTACGGAACGTCTTCCGGGCTAATTTGCCAGTGATACGTGCTTCACAATCCTTCATCTCGATTGCGCTAACTTTGAAGCCCCATCGTCTTGTTCGCCACTCGAGCGACAGCCTGGAATGTACGACAACCGGGATGCCCAATCGTTGATGCCACAGACGCACTAGAGCTACTTGTGACTGTCCAAGGACTGCCAAGCATAGCCTTCTCGTACACGTTGGCTGGATTCGCTGAAGATGGATCACATACCATTTGGTTATCTTATCAAGCACTGCTCGTGCCTTTTCACCACCCTTCACCTGGCCGCTTCTTGATCAAAGTGAACAGTCATACGATTGCTATTCCATCCGACAACGTTTTCTCTATTTTCCATCTTACTGCTTTTCGGCGCTTGGTGTGGTTATCGCACGAGCTGTACAAGCACGAAGTGAACAGGTGTTCGGTGCCGCGGCACGGAATATATCTCGCTTGGTATATTCGGGGTCACGTTCACCGTAAATAACGACGTGAACAGCCACATTGTGAGACTTGGAGATCTTCATATTCCCCTATCGACGAATTATAGAGGGCAAACTGAACTGCAGATGAGCACTCGCTTCAGAGACACTCTGATGGAGGGAGAGAATAATGACAGCGGCTGTGAGGGAGCGCTCGTGGTCGCTCGGTGTCACGATGCACTCGTGAGTGAGCGGAAGATGCCTCCACACGGCTCCAAGAGCAAGCGCATGCTGCAATAAGGTACGCTGCGGAGCAAGTGCAAACGCCGCTGTGTGCCGAAGCGCACCTGGCAGCACAAGCCCATGCAAACGACATGAAGTCGAGCAAGCAGGTTGCTCAACACCGCATGTCGGCGTTCGTCTCGCAAGCACTTGCCAGTATCACTTTGGTGATTGAGCAGAAGACACAAGAGGCGAAGCCTACATTAAGCACCAGATACGTGCTGAATATGAGTTGCAGATGGAAGACCGCACTATTGAAAGCAAAGTTCAAGCCGCATTAAATCACACACAAGCTCAATTGCGGCAAGATGCGCATGCGTCTCGGTAGATTGATGATGCCTTAAGGCGCTCACACTCTTCTCCTCGCGCTCTCTTGCGCTCAATCTCTACCGCAGTCTTCTCGGAGCCAATGTCGAAGGTGCTTGATAGCTCGAGATGTTTTTGGAGAGCTTACGAAATTGCAGCGGATGGAGACTTGAGCGCTTGAAGCCACCCCCAGGCACAAAGTTTGCAATAGCTTCCTGCACAACGCACGGAACGCACATGTCCTCGGTCTTGCTGTCTTCTCGTCAAAATTTTCTGTGCGCGATCTTTTCAAATTGATCCTTGAAGCCAACACAGCTCACAAAATTGACCAATCATGAGCAGCAAAAGGTGAACATGGAAGTTGGTATGGCTCGGGCTAGTGGCTCGTGTTCCCCCGTTCACAAGAAGATCTGTTTGGCCGGGCGAACGCAATAAACCTCACTTGAGAATTTACCTTGTTTTGGCAACAACCAAAACCTCATTCCTAAGTGTTCCTCGTGATGTTCGTCCCAGGCATGGGTTATCGTACGCTGGTACAACTTCGTACGTGCACAGAAATCATCCCACAGACTTTTGGCGTCCAGCTTGAACTGGAGTTTACTCAACCAGATGTGAAAGTCACTGTTCTTGTTGGAAAGCACTGGCACTCCTTGCCCCGCCTTCACCTTCTTTTCGTCCATGCTGCATTTGGCGTTTGCTGGGTCACTTCACTTCACGCGATCGTTGTTCTCAGTTACGTGAGACGGTCGAGAAATGCGAGTAGCCTTTCATCACGGCTCTTGCTGAAGTACCCATGCACACGGTGGGGTATATCTTCATTCATGCTGACGAAAGGCTCCACAGAGAACTTACAAGAGATGCCCTTGTTGCGAACCATATTTGCAACTCGGTTTCGTTCCTTCATCGTTCACCTGACGATGTAGCTCGCCCAGACTGGATCTGAGCGTGGCGATCTGTTCGTCGAGCTTGGGCAAGTTGCGTAGTGTCCTTGGCTTGCCCTGGGACCCCAAGCATATATTTTGAAGCCGGCTGGGCCTGGGCAATCCTGTGAAGAGCTCTGATGGCGAATGATCATGGGTCAACGGTGCCGTTGATCCATGGCGGGTACGCCACAGTGAACTTTCGGTTGATGCCAATCCTCGTGCATACCTCCGTCACCACTGCGCTCGTAAAATGGGCCCCTTGATCGAAAACCAACAACTTGGGCGGCCCAAATCGTTTGTGCCAGTCGAGTAGTGCACTGGCCGCCACTGCCGCAGTTGGTCCGTCGCATGGAATCAACTCACAAAAGTGAGTCAACCCATTTTTTAGCACGAGCACGTACTTGTTGGCCAGTCCGTCGCCATCTTTTTGTGTGCTTACACATCAGGCATTGGCTTAGGAACCGCCTACAACATTGCTGCATATTCGAGAAGTAAACCGCGTCCTTGATGGTCGTGACCATCTGGTCGTCCTCGGTGTCCTTAGGCCCCGCAATGGGCGACAACCATGATCCGTTGCAATAACTCGGTCTCTTCCTCTGGCACCCACGGCTTGCCTTGGCGAACGATCACACCATCTTGATAACGAACGCAGTCATTCGGCGCTTCAGGGCGGTGTTTTGCCTGGGGTTGTCCCGCGTTGGGAATACGAACTCGCTGTTGAGCAGCCGCAGTTGTCTGCTCGGGGTCGTCGGCTTGGCCTTGCTCCTGGTTGTGTACTTCACTTCACTGTCGCACCCCCGCCTTTGAAATCCGTTCAAACCTACACAAACGCAATGCTAACGCCACGCACCTGCCACGATGGCGTGCGGCGCATGCGCGCGCTGCCTTTGCTTGCCCTTTAGGCATCGGACCTCCACCACAAGACAACAGGGTTTCCCGTCAAACTGTACCGTATGCTACCAACACCGTGCGAACCGAATCAAAGCTGTTCAAGCTCACCTCCTGCACGGGTACCTGCTATTTCAGTCCGGCTGATCACCGCTTCGGACTCGCTTGCCACGGCTGTAGCAGCGCATGGTTGGCTGTGCGGTCACAGTGACGCGGAACCCGCGCACGCCCGCAAGAAATCAAAACATGAAATTTTCCGACGGCAAAAAATGGTGGCCTCACTCATCAGGTCATTTTCTTCCAATGACGTCGCAAGCGGCCAACCGAGCATTTTTTCGGATAAACACTTTTCCGCACCCACGCTGACCCAAAAACCTCTGAGAAATAGTGGACCGGAGAGCGGCCAACCGAGCATTTGCTCGGTTTTACAATTGTGACTTGATTGAAGTTTTTCTTTTTTTAAATAGAAATGGCTCGGAATTTCGTGTCCGCGAAAGGGTTAACTGGGTGTCGGAATTGTGTGGCGGTGACCTTATCCCCTAGAGCGCAGAGGTCTTCAAAAACTCGTCTTGGCAGCACGTTCCGGTCAGCCCCGAATCGGCGCAGTACGGCGTAGTGACGAGGCCGTTGATCTCTAGCGCAGTCTCACTGCTGCACTCTGTGTCAGAGCCGAGCACTCGTTTTGCCTTTGGCCGGTCACGGACCTCCTTCATGCGTTGTCGTGCTGCCTCTTTGTCCGCTTCGGTTGCCGTTGGGCAAGCTGAAAGCCAATGATCACCCTTGCAATGCCAGCAACCCGTCTTTGGTGCTGAGCCATGGTCGAGTTTCGCAGGTGACGTGCGGTCGTGCTTTCGCCCTGACGGTTTTCGATCATCGTGGCGCTCCTCGCGCTTTGGCTTTCCTGTTGGTTTCGGCGGCTAGACTCATCTCGTGGTGCTGGTGCTGCTGCTGTGCCGGTTCTTTCTTGAAGAGCTCGAAGTCTTTTTTCTTGGCTTCACACCCCACATACTGGACAAAACGTTTCATGTCGTCCCGAATCATGCGTGGCTCGAGGTTGTCGATCAACAACGAGCAGCAAATCTTCATGCGCTTGTTGTACCCGCTATAGGAAGGATCACTGATGCCAAGGATCGAACCAAACCCATGCTCGGTGACCGAAGTTGTGAAGTCAGTGAAATATTTCATCACTCGTGCTTCGGTGTCCTGCTCCTGCAGGTCCATCTTTAAGCTCTTGCGGAAGAACTGATCCAGGTTGGGCACGGTGCCGTTCATCACCGTGCCGACGCGTTTCTTGATCAGCTCCGTCGGCTTTCCCTCCGTCACTTCGTCGACCGGCTTCTGCAACTGATAGAGACAGATTGTCTCCAACAGTTTTGATTCGACTGTCGCTTTGACGGATATCATGACGTTGTCTTGCTGTTCACCGCTTTCGATGCAGCGCTGTTTCACAAGCCTCTCATATTGATCGCGTTCTTGCGTCTATTGCACCAGAGAGGCTTGATACCACTTGCTCAGCTTCGGCGCTTTGATAATTTCAAAGACAGGAGGGCAAACGCTCATGTTGCTTCATGATACTGCTAAAGTATACTTTGTAGTATGTTGCGGCTTGCTTTTGCGTATGCTGCTGCTGGTAAGTCCAGAAGTGAGATTGTTGTTGAGCAAGACTGCTCATTATCTGTCGTACGATTTGACATGCAAGCTTTGCCATGTTTCTAGCCACATCAGGGTGTCCAACGAGCTCAGCTGGCCGGAATCCTTTGTCTTGGCTCCTTCGTGGATATACATACAACCCAACGCCGTGTCGTTTCTTGGTGGTGAAGGCTTCGGCCATGACAACCCTCTACAGGGGACACTACAACTGCCATAACCTGAGTATCTGGAGTACTGCCTATACATGTCAATACTTCTGGACCTCCATAAGTGGCGACTCAATCCTCAACAAATTCAATGTAACCTTCTGCGAAATCGCCAATTCGGCCGGCTTTGCTGATTATAAGTAAGTTACGTATGTGACCCAGTTCCATTTTTTTTTCTTGTGGGAAACAAAGGATCGTCCCAAAGAGGCTACGTCAATGAAGAATGTTCCATGTAATGCAGATCCACGGTAGGGCCGCAACGCACTGCAAGGCACGACCAGAGCAATCAAATCACCAACCATCCAGATATCTATCCATTTGTTGATCCTTTGGCTAGGATCACAGTTGGATCCGTGTCGGGCAGCTGCCCTCCACACTTGATGCAAGCGTCACTTCCATCACGTTGAAGTCTTCCAGCTCGTTCTTCTCAGCATCAGGCACGTCCGTCGCAAACACCTTCTGATGCAGTCGGTCCGCATACGTTTCTTCGTCTTGCATAGCCATGTATTCCGCTGTGTGCGATACATGCTGCCACTGTTGCAAGGCATGACGCGATGAGCCCGTCGAGACAACCACGCCAATCAACAGAACCAAGAGTCCACATGCAACAGCTGCAGCCATTTGGTTCTCAGCTGGCATCCTCAAGCGGATGTTGCGGACTTGGACATCGCCGTTGAGCTTGAGATTGTCGAGTGCCTTCTCGCCTGACAGGATCGAGATGTCGGTTGCATTGGTGCTGGTGGAACTCACATCCGTGACAGCAGCCTTCTCAAACAGGAAGAAAAACGCCGACGTGTACATAACCTGCAGTGGCTTGTCTAGCTTGAAGCTGTTCTTGTCCAGCTGGTTCAGGTACATGTCGACCAGTGGTGAACAGCGTGTGCCGTCGAGAYTGAGGCTCTTCTSCTCGCCAGCGATATTTTCCAACGGTAAGCGCTCGAGTCGACAGGAGTTAACKTWGYTGTTGGCGACCCAGCGYAGCACTGGGCTGTTGAGCTGCACCAGYGTGATCGGATAGTCGAGGCTGGCGTTGTGCAGACGCTTGAGCGGGATCGAGTCTTCACCCACAAACAGAAATCGTCCTGAGCGCTTGAGTCGATGTGCGAGGCCAAAGCACTGCGTGCCGCCTGATCGCGCGCATTCAGCGTTGAACATCTTGCTCAAGTCCTTGTTGTGCCACTGGACACGAGCGACTGATACGCGCAGGTGTGACCGAAGGTTGGACACAGTGAAGATCCCGTCATTGGACGCGTTCGTGCTGGTGTTGGCTCCCGTGAACGCCACCTTGTCAGCGGTCAAGTAATGCCCCATGCCRAAGACGACCGCCGCGTTGTCATGCACTCCGTCGTGTGGAATATCGTACGAACCGGTCCTTTTCTCATAAGTGGCTTCCCATGGCTTGCTGTCCTTGAGGAATGGCACCATCGACACATGCTTYCKKKGGWKWT
>NSDO01000074.1:203043-213889 GCA_002286825.1 Lagenidium giganteum | reverse complement strand
TGTCTTCTTTGATACTTACTTGTTGTCTTCGGTTTCTATACAACATTGTTAATATAAGTATATACAAGAGGAGTATATTAGAATAACAAAAAAACTACACATTAACCTCATAATATTTGCCTACTATGTCTAACATGTTGTTGATGAAGCCAGGCTTAATCTCTACTGTTCGTAACCATTTCAGATATGATGAAGGAAGTTCGTTTAATCGTGTGTGTTTGTATTGCCCGAATGTAATCTTCCCATTAAGATATTGAGAACAGTTGAAGTTATTCGAGTGATATGTATTGTGAGCATAGCATTTTTGTCTGCAACGGCTACAAAATTAGATTTTATGTTTTTGTGGGTTTGATTGCATTCTATACAGGATTTGCCCCTACGACTCATGAATTTTTGGATACAGCAGCTGCCAGTCAATCTTATACAACTAGTTTTGATATTCATTATCCAGTAATGATACCGTATCGGGGTCTCACATAGGCATTTGTTGAGATGTTCCGGAATAATAGATGGGATATCTGGAATTATGTACACCCATATATATGCAATTACTACATCATTCATTACAGAAACTTGATTTGGAAACTTCTTATTAAAGATCTTAATGTCATGTTCATTGCGTAACACGCTCGACACTAAACCAACTTTGCGATAATCATTTAAATCTTCATTACTATCTAGGTTCCGTTCTATCTTCTCCAAGGTTTCCTTGTTGAACTTTAATTTTGTATTCATCCTTATACCATTCATAAAACATATCTCTAAATGAACACAGTCTTAAAAAAATATATACACCTTATAGCTAGAACCATTATAACTTAATCATAGTCCACAATTTCACCAGTTAAGCGATCAACGCTTAGACTACGACCGTAGATAATCAAGCATAGGTAGTTGGTGCCTTGAGTACAATTGTTAACACCGCTGATTAAAACAGATTGTGGTACTTCCGGGTTGGTTACTCGCGAGCAGTCAGCAAGTAGGACACGTTGTACATTCGACCGCTTGGTGAAATCAACTAATCCATTTGAAATTTCATGCGAGAGATTACCATTGATCGCAGCAATTTTACTGAATTCATCAATGAAGTTTTCATTATCATAATCAATGGTTTTGTTGAAGATGTTCTCATTACCGATTTGAATCTGGAAGTTGCGAACACTAGCACCAGGTTGGCATGTCCAAGGAGCAGAATCGAAAGGACTAGCAAACTGTTGAGTTAAGTTAGCACTAGCATTACTGAAATGACCGCTGCTGGTTTCCGCAAAAGGAATGAGAGCAACATATTTGATGTTCTTGAGCGAAGCCGATTACTGAAAGCTAAAAGCTACATTCTGCTGCGTTGTGCTTACACCAACACCAGCTTTTTGAGTAAAGTATTGAGCATAGCAATCAAGATAATTAACTTTCTTAATTGGTTTCTGAACAATCTGCGAAGGGTTAGCAATATCATAGAAAGGAATGTAAAGACGACTTGTGGTGAATGGGAAGATCTGACCAGATGTTGAAAGAGTAGTTAGCGAGTTCTGCAGTGGACCAAAAGCAACACGAAGCGAGCCTGAAGTAGCATTAGGAACACCATTCATTGGGTTGCCAGTTGCGGCAGAAGCAATCATAACAGGAACCGTCGTACCAGATGTCAATGTAGTGCTTGTGAGCGACATAGCATTTGACGCACCCGTAGTCACATCAACGTAACCCTGGTTAACACGAAGTTTGATCTTGATTTGAGGATTAGCAATTAGATCAAATTCTTTGAAAATTGGATGTAAATCAATGAGACGAATGTTGAGCATATGATACCATGTACCCGCAATACCACCAGCAGCAGCGGCTGATGAAGTGGTAACGAAACCACCCTTACCATTCTGTTGAACCATAGCGAGAAGGCCGCCAGATCGCATCGTCATCCATCCGTATGGGTTTGCCGCAGTTAAAGTGGTACCATCAGTACTTGTAGCAACTTGGTCAGGGTTGTTGTATAAACGATTAATAAATCCAGTATTGAATGGAGGTGAGCTACCAGTAGATTCAGGAACAAGGCCAGTAGCAACTGTAGACGCAACATTGGTCGTGTTGTTTAGATAACCATCGCCTCAAGCGGTAGCAGCAGCATTGCCACCAGATTGAGCAAAAAGTACCAAAGTCGAATCATCCGCAGCTAAGAATGAATCAGCACCACGTTTCACAACATCAGTAGAACTCCATTCCGTCATCGCACGAAGATTATTCCAGTAAAGCTTGTAGTCATTATCAGTAATGATCGATTTACCATTAAGTTCTACAGAAAGCGAATCGATTACGTTCCAAACACCACATTTGAGACCAACAGCATATTTAGGAACTACAGCTCCAAATGCAGAAGCGCCAGTGTTCTTCATGGTTACAACATAGGGGAGAGTAAGATAAGCATCGCGAAGGCTGCCAAAGCCAGTAGAGCCATTTAATTGACTTGTAGCATCAATGGTAATAACACAAGACTGGTATGAACCATTTGAGTGATCAACACAGTGAATGACTCGCTTATCTTTAGAGATCGAGACTACAGGATCGGGAGATACACTGCAGTCGTGAAGAAATTGATCGGCTAGTTGAGTTGAATCTGTCATTGTATATTCTGTTTCAAATTAATTTGAAACTACTGTCATATATCTTTTGTTTTATATTTTCTATTTTCTTAAAACTATATGACGACTAACGAACGTAGTATATATACTACGTTGAAGATATCATGTTGGAAAATAAATTAAATAAACCTATCACTACCGACACAGATCTAGTAGAGTTAGCACGTTTGCTTAATGTTCAGTTGAATGGTATTATAGATATTAGAGATGCCAACAATCTGCCGCATGAAGGATCTTACATTATCCTGCTCCGAAAAGATGATAGCACTGGACATTGGGTAGCCATTCACAACGATGAGTATTTTGATAGCATGGGATGTCCAGCCCCCCCGAAGTTGGGTTTAACAAAGTATAACAACATACAATACCAGGGAAGTAAAAATGATTTTTGTGGCATCTATTGTCTTCTCTGGCTCTTATTAAAACAAAAAAATGACCCTGATGTACTAAAAGGTTTCATTGACTTGGATACAGATATTTCCTAAAGGCATCCATTGGCTACCACAAGAACTGTCTAGCTAATTGACCTGCGATTCCAGAATCTTTAGAATGTCGTTTTCTATAGTTTTCTCTTCGTTTTCGGTCATAATGGGTTAAGTGTTTCCAAAGCTGTAAAGGTGTTCTATCTTCGTACTGCTGATAGGAGCTGCTGCCAAAGTTAACGATTTTAGTGGCTCCTGTGGAGGGAATAAGAACTCGTGCAGCATATTTTTTTCCCTTCTGAGTAGGTGGGAGTATTTCTAACAACTTGAATGATTCCATTTGTATATTAGTACGATTATTGTTTTGCTTCATTAGATACACTGCGTAGCCATTTCGCCACAACAGGTCTTGCAACAAGCTTTTCAACTAGATCTTCTAGCTTTTGAACCTTTTCAACAAGCTTTTTAATAGCCACTACATTCATCATGTTAATACAATTATAATCAACAGTTAATTGATATCCGTCCAGATCTCCATCTGCTTCTTCTTTCATGTTTTCATTCTCTAATGCAGTAACTGACTCTCCACAAACATCTTTTACTTCTCGAGCAATCAAACCTAACATAACTTTATCAGTATTCTTCCATTTATCGGATACCGGATTCAATTTACTATAATGTTCTAATGTAAAATCTAATGGACTAATATTAGTTTTCAGACGTCTATCAGAAGTAGCGTAAATTTTATCTTGGACCCATATTGAGCCACGAAAACGAGCACACATATTAACACTTACTGGACCACCACCAAGATTGCTTGTAGAACCAGATACAACACTGAATGAATATGTATTGACAGCAATGTTAGTAGTTGTAGTCACTGAGTTTTCACCAGTAGCAATATCTAAGCCACAAGAAGGAGAAGTAGTACCCACTCCTAATCTCCCAGATGAAGTAATAATCACTTTAGTACTATTATTGGTCATTAATCTTCTAAGATCATTATTAGAAACGGTCCCCAGGTATGCAGAGTTTGTAGAAGTAGTGTTGGACGCATTCGATAATTGAAAAGCAAATGACACTGGTGATGCATTGCTTGATTCTACATATAAAGGCATATCAAAACTGGTAGACCCATCGTTCAACGCATTAGAACACTTAATATATACATTTCCATTATTTATTTAGAGTCACTGGTGCTGTGCCATATGAGCTACTATATGGCGCGTTCGTATTAAAAATCATTTTATTGACAGTATCCGAAACTAGATAAAGACAAGCATTTCCTAAAGGAATAGCATTAGATGAATTCGGAGATATGGATATAGCATCAGCCGTAGTGGCTGGGTCAAATGTATGTGGATAACCAACAGGTTTCCAAGGAGAGCTATTACCAATATTGAAGCAAAATTTATGAGTTTGGCTTGTGAATCCAAACGTTGGTTTATCATTCCAATTTATATTAAAAAGGTCGTTTGTCATAGCACTTGTACCACCCACAAATGTGCTTGGATTATCAGTTGAGATCAGAGTAAGAACTGGGTATGTTTTGTTGTTAGAAGCACTTGTTGTTCTACTTGCAATGATTAACCCATTAACATCAGACGCTCTGTATATGTTCATAGTTTCTCTATTTAGCGTGCCTCCGTAGAATCTTAAACAATTTGAATCTGAAGTTCCTAGATTCATTAAGCCTCTGCCAGAATTATCCAAAGTCATAGCCTTAGATACTAGAAAAGTTCCAAGCGTAAGGCCAGTTAATGTTGATACGTCTGCACTAACTCCGTTTAATTTATAACTACCAAAATCACACGCTGTTCCACTGACTAACGATGTTCCATTAATAGTATTCCCCGACACGTATCCAAGTCCAGTAATATCTTTCGTTGAATTTAGAACAACGGCTTGAGATGCAACAGCACCTCCCTCAGTTACATTAACTTAATAGTTTTGATTGAATGTAGTTCCATTGAACTTTAGGGCTGGAATGTTCAAACCTGTACCAGCCATATCCATTGTTAAACTATAAATGTTGGCGGCAGATCTTGTCGAATCTAAGACTAGTGCTTTAGATCCGAGCGCTGTTCCTGCAGTTATGCCTGAAATATAGCTCAGGTTGACAAGTGATCCAGACTGATAGATGTTACCACTGATGTAAAGGTCAGAAGTGTAATTGATTCCATATTTTCTATTGTAACGTTGATGTGCTGTATTCAATGTTAAAGTATCATAAGCATCAATCCAATCGTCTTTGTTGTAGATTAAAGGGAAGTAATTGCTTGGGAGCATAATTTCATAAATTGTCAACTTATATATATGTTTATATATATTGAATCGTTTCAAATATATTTGAAACACGACGGTCAGATATATAAAATGAGCTTGATACCAGATTTTGGTGGTCAACTACCCAAAGAGTTCAAAGGTAACACATATAAAGATATCGAAAATCTAGATATATAGAGCTTATTTCGCATAGTGGTTTTGGGACCGAGCTACAGCGGTAAAAATAATCTTTGCTTCTTTATATTGAAGAATAGCTCGCATGTATTTAGCCATCTTCACTGCATTGTTCGAAATAAACATCAAGAGCTTTACAACTATTTAGAGGAAAAATTACAAGGTTTTGTAACATTTTACGATGCTGAAAACATCCCAGCAGTAGACTCTATTAAATAGGACAAAGATGACACTTTGGAGTTAGTCATTATAGATGATTTTAGTAACGATGACAAGCTACAAAAAACGTATTCTCGCATTACTTCACACGTGGTAGACACTTCAAATTGAGTACCATATTCCTCAGCCATTCGTGGTTTCGCGGGACCAATAAGATGATCCGTTTAAACTCAGAATATGTGGCTATTCTCAAGGCCAACTCAAAAAAATATCTTTCTATGATTCTCAAGGATTTCAACATTCCTGGTATAACAGAAGAAAAATTCTATACAGCATATTGCCAGGCTACTAAAGATAGAGGGCAGATATTATTCGTGGATAGTGTGAAACAACAGATTAGATACAATTTTGATAAAGTTATAGATCCAAGTGAGTTATAACGATTGTAGATACTCTTGATGTGTTTTTGTTTTAATATGTTGTGATTTATCTGATTTACGAATTTTGAATCCGCAATCGCATTCGAAGTGTTCTGACTTTCTTTTTTCATTAAAAGATTCTTTGTTTAGTTGGTAATAATCTTTCTTGTATTCATTTATATGTTGCTTGTTTGCTTTGCGATATTGCTTCTTATATTGAGATATAGATTTTTTGTTTAGTTCACGGTAATGTTTTTGTGTCAATTTTTTAATACGGAATGTTGGCTGTTTGTTGATCGATTTTAGTTTGTCTATCCATAACTGCTCATTAACTGCAAAATGTTGCCTATCGACTACTTCATATTCCTTAACTAAAATCATTTTGAAGTTTTCTATTCCATGTTCTTTGAAATATGGATAAATGGCAAGTTCACTATGTTTGCCTTTCAGATATTGATTGAAATCAGCTTTATGATGATGCCATCGATCACGTAAATTATTGAAAGTTGATCCAACATAACATACATTTGATTGATTATGTACAATCTTGTATATACGACCAGTCTTCGACATTGTATCGTTTTCAAATTTCGTTTTCATATACTATACATAACATATATCAAGATGATTACATTCTTATAGCGATTGCATGTAATCAATATGCTTTTTAGTATTTAGATGTCTCTGCTTGCCAGCCTTTCTAAGCGTGCTTCCGCATTCACATTTAAACATATTCGCTTCGGCGATCTTAGAAGACATTACTTCTTCATCCGTGAGAGCGTTGACTTTACATAACGCATCTAGACACTTAACATCAACTTTAACTGATGTATTTCTACAACTAGCTGCATCTTTATTTGTTAAAGAAGCTAAATGAGCTGCTTCGATACGAGCTAATTCCATCTTTAAATCTTCGAAGATAGATTCAACTGTGGACATCTTAGATTACAAACTGTGGATTATATGTTATAATAATCTTTTCTTAAGATGAACCCCAAATTAAATATCTATTATGAAGATACTATAACATTTCTAATATACATTTTGTGTTTTACGGTTCTATTCATCCAATATGAGCACCTCTACTATCGTCTTTAATCGTAACTCAATCGTATCGAACGGCTATAACAATCAGGTTAAGTTCAATTATTCTGGAAACAGTGTGAACTTTAAAAATCAAGAGATTTGTATAAGTAATATTTAGATCTACAACAGCCAGTTCAACATAAATGCAACAGTTTATTCTAACAACACATTTAGCATCCAAGTACCCACAGCTGCTACCTATTCAACGATTAATATTTCTTTACCGAATGGTTATTATCAATACAGCGATATTTCTAACTACGTAACCCAGCAATTAATTAATGCTGGTGCCTACCTAATCGATGCACAAGGCAACAATATAACTTATATCAAAGTATCAGCCAATGCTACTTACTACTCTTGTCAAATAGATCTTTTAGCTACACCAACTAGTTTACCAACTGGCTACACACGGCCTGCTAGTGGATTATATAGCGCTGGAGGTGGTGGTCTACCTACGGCTACTAACACGCCTAAGATTGTGTTATCTGGAAACTTTTGTAACGTAATTGGTTTCGCTGCTGGTACATATCCTAGCACTACTCAAACTACTAATCAAACGTTTTTATCCACCTATACTCCCCAAATTAACCCTGTTTCATCTTATCTAATTCGGTGCAACTTGATAAACAATAAAGCCATGCAACCTCCTGATATTCTAACGTCTTTTAGTACGCAAGGCACTTCGGTTGGTCAGTTAATTAGTATTAGCTACCCAGAGTATGCCTGGATCAGTGTAGCCGATGGGTGCTACAATAATATAACTTTAACTATTGTGGACCAAGACTTTAATTACGTCCGTTTTGAAGATCCATCGATGCTGATTACACTCCTAATTCGAGACAAGAAACAATAAAAAATATTCTATATTTTTTTTGGTCTCCATAATATTGATTGTTAAGTTTCTTTTTTCAAAAGAAACGCAAGCATGTTCCCCAATTTTAGATCTTTACAAGATAAAAGAAATAAGCGGCAACAGCTGCTTCAGCAGATTGAAAGGGAACAAGAAGTTGAACGTATCAAAAATGAAGCATATGCATTAACAGACTGGGCTAGCGATCAAGCTAAGATGATGTCCCTAAATCAGATTCCTACTACTGCTACTGCATCCACCCAAACTAGCACCAATGCTATATCTGGATCTACTCAAACGGACAATAATACCAGTTCGGGCTCTACCAAAACTGACGCATCTGCTATGCAAAGTGCTGCAACGCAAACAAATACGCCCACAGCTACGCTTGTAAGTACAGCAGCTCAAACGGATGAGTCTGGAGATGTCAAACAACCAGTTGTTGAGCCTCAAATCAAGATAGAACCAGGAGTTCCTGTAGATCAAGCGGCCGCTAAAGATGAAATTGAGTATATGTATGGGAAACTACCGCAGCTAGTTACAAAGAAAATCAGTCCACTAAAGCCAAATGGAATGCCTGATGAAAGTACATATATTGGTAAGAATGGTAAGATGTATTATAGAAAAACTGAAAAACTTTCAAGAAAGGCGGACCATGTGTTTGATTTTTCTCAAACGTTGAGCTATTTAAAGAACCTTCAAGACAGAATAGATATTAAAGAAGAACCAGATGTTGAATCTAAGTTTACAAAAACTGCTTCAATGGTTGTTCCTGATGGAGCAATTGAGTCTGAAGCGAAAAACCACCTGAAACAGATCTTGAATTCGAATGATTTATCAAGATTTAAAGTTGTTCCGATTGGCAAAGATAAACATCCAAAATCAAATATATGTATTGGCAATATCCCAACTATCACATTGATAATGATCTCAACATAGTGGCAGATACACACGGAAAGAAAAATGAAAATAGCATTACAGCCAAGATTAGCTGGGCTCACACATTATCGAATTTTGTTGATATGCTAGACAGAAACCATATAGACTTCAAACAATCCAATCTATTCACTGGAGTGAAGAATAAGTGGAATAGCCCACTAACATTTAAATGATTTATCCACATCTGTAAACAATGGTAACAACAAATCGTCTCAATATGATTTAAAAGATAGAGTTATTCGCTTGTACAATGATAATGATTGGTTAGTAGATTAAACCATACATCCTGTTTCCATTAAAAAAGGAAATAACAAAGCTTACAAAGAATCAAGTTACATTTTAGGAGAGTATGCTACTATCCAGCAGGTTAACAATAAAGGTAAAATCACAGATGTAGGTCAATCAGCATTAAAGTCTTTGGATAAAAATACAGATTGGGGTGCTACATTTGACAAGATATTGAAGGCATATCATAAAGATGAATTTGGAAAAAACAAAATGTATATGTACGAACCTAGTACTAGTGTAAGCTCATTGGCAAATAACTTGGAGAGCATGAATATGATTGGTATGAGCCTCCGAATCCATGGAAGAAGATCTATGTTGAATAACGAAAGATATAAACTCTCTGGGGAGCTTCTATTAGGAAACAAAAACTCTAAGATACGCAAAGAACTTAAATTATTAAATCAATACGAACGGAAATAATCTACATCATAATATAGATCCGTTTCAAAAAAATTTGAAACACCGCAGGATGAAGACGATTCACGTTCGATTTCCAAATTTGGGAGGTAAAAGCTACAATCAAGCAGCTAAGCAGAATGAGCTAAAGCTGGTTACAAAAGTTAGTAAGATAGCAGATGTGGCTGTTCCAGCTGCTGCTACATTCTTGGGGGCCCCTGAAGCAGGTGTTGCAGCTCGTGCTGGCTTGAAAACACTCACTGCTGTTAGTGTTCCTAAAAAAGGATCTGAAGATATGAAGAAGCGTATGGCTCATCTACGTAGCCTACGAAAGAAATCATCTGGAGGTTCATTTATTATTGTGTTCGCCATCCCAAACGCCTAACCTTGACGAGCCCCCACTTGTGCAAACAGGCATCGCTAAACCAGCCTGATTTCAACCCCTTATAAGGGTCCTAATTCGGGATCGAGAAAAATTGATCAGGGCATCGCACGCACACACCCTCCGCCATTCACGAGCGAGATGTATGGAAGTGAGTTCCGTTGGAGAGCGGTGACGCTCTACTACGTCTACGGCATGTCACCTGTACAGGTCGGTAGAGTGCTTGGGGTGTCCGATAGAGCGGTACGGCGGTGGTACGCACAGTTCAAGCAGTGCGGTCACGTCATGGCTCGCCGACGGACAGCACAGTCACGGTACCCACAGGAAGTCCTCCAGTTCATTTCGGAATACGTTGCAGCAAACCCTTGTTTCTATGTAGAGGATCTGCAGAAGGAAGTCCGCAGATCCTTCAGCATCCGCAATTCATCGCAGTCGACACTGCTAAGGGTTCTCAAGTTTGAGCTGAAGCTTTCKCGCAAGGTGCTAGAGCGCCGAGCTCGAGAAGCCGTACCGGGTGAAATATTGGCATATCAAGCCAAGCTKCAGTCATTTTACAGCTATCCAGAACAGTTGATATTCATTGACGAAACCTCAAAGAACGGCACGGAYTGTGTTCGGCGTTAYGCATGGGCAGCGCGTGGTGCTCGTGCTATTGTTCGGACGCCATTCAGTCGTGGTACGTGATGCAATGCCGCGCAGTTGCATCTCATTCTGACGTTTATGTATGTACCGTATTCTGTGTCAAGGCAAACGCGTCTCCATTTTGGCCGCGTGCGATCTTAGTGGGTTTCTGTGCTGGAAGACAACAGACGGAA
>NSDO01000074.1:181899-201788 GCA_002286825.1 Lagenidium giganteum | reverse complement strand
ATGGCGGCATTCCGGCGGTTTTAGCTCGTTCGCTCTAAATCGGGCAGCTGGGCAGGGTGCGTTCCCCTAAATACGGGTGAGATGTTGGATTTAGATCGCAATAAGGATCGACGGGATATATATATCGGGGCTGGGGTGAGATTTGCAACTAAAATCGGCCAAACTGGCTGCCGAACACAATATGTCGTAGGTATAAACGATCCTAGGTGACGCCAGGTGGCGCCACATAGCAGAGCTATGGCTGAACATTATTTTTTGTCATCTTAAACTATAATTGTAGTTATATAATCGGACAATCTAAAATGTTTGACTTCATTGATAAAGCTTTCGAGGGAGCTAAGCAGAAACCAATGACTATTAAGAACCGTATTGGATTTCTTAAATCTATTGCAGCAGAGATTACTCCTCCACCAACCGATCTGTCATTCTTACGTAAAGAAAAGATTGTTTTAGCTCGCATAAATGATTCTAATAACATTCTTACGCAATACAATCGTTTGTGTCATGTCGTGAAAGCGATAGAAGTAGCTCCGGGGCTAGTATCCAAGAAGACAATGAATAGATATGTTGCATTGCTGAAGAAGCTGAAACCACAGAAAATTGGTATCGAGAACGATAACCGATTGACAGATGAGCAGAAAGCGCGCTACCTAACATTAAGACAGGTATATGTTAAATTCGAGCATGCACTCGTAAAAGTATTAGATGAATATGGACTCAAGCGGTCCATCACAGAAGATGATATACCCAGACTTCGAGCTGTTACAAACAGAAAAGGTAAAAATCTATTCAACTTTGCCAAACAATTTCAACAAATATCTATTGCTGCTTGCTACGTATATGAGACTGCGGAAAACATAAGTAATCTAATCTGTATAGACAGGTTTTGCAGGAGAGCAGTTTGGAAACACTGCCTCGACTTCCAGGCTCTGGTGGTCACATCACAGAAACCAAAAAAATCAAAATCGCAAAGAAACAGCCTTGGTGA
Source organism: Lagenidium giganteum (assembly GCA_002286825.1). NCBI lineage: Eukaryota > Oomycota > Peronosporomycetes > Pythiales > Pythiaceae > Lagenidium > Lagenidium giganteum. The sequence continues at coordinate 200,800 of NSDO01000074.1, read as the reverse complement.
TTCAAACACTTGAGGTCATCTGCGCCATCAACAGCCAAACGGCGACATGAGCGACAGCGAAGATGCTGTGAGCAGCGGATCGGACAGCCCCTTGGATCCGTTTGCGCTGTATGACAATGCCAGCGACGACAGTGATGACGACGACAGCGCGCCGGAGGCAATATTGAGTGCTGTCAGTGTCTTATCTTGTTTCGGGATTTTGAGTCTTAACTGCAGGGTGAGATTGAGTCTTAACTGCAGGGTGTTTTTATCACCGTTTCATACAGTGCACCGATTTTTATCCACGTGTAATAAAGATTGCACCGACTGATAGAGAGCGAATTGGGCAGTTTTAAGGGTTGATTTAGACGAATCGCGAAAAGACGCTTCCAGCAAAGTACTCTCCCAAAAACATAAAAAATCCTCGAACTAGTTTTCAACCGACTTCTTTCAAGCGAGATTTTGACAGACCTCGGTCGATTTGCAGGGAAAGTGGCTCAATCGATAGCTCTTGATCTGGCGGTTATTGTGGTGTGCTCAGATCGTTTTCGGACTTATGTAGATAAGACTAGTTACGTTTTCCGCAGTCTCATATCAGCCAGCAATCCGGAATAATTATGGATTGATCAAGGTAACCAAGCAAAAGCGGATTGCTTTGAAGGACAAAGAGTTCAATTATTACTACATAGATAACAGAAACAACAAGGCAATGATCATCATGAATCAATACAAGAATCAAGCATATTTAGGCCAAGTCACCCTTGATGTAACTGATAAACTTCGAATCATTCTCAAGAATTGGTTGTTCTTGTTAGGACACATTGTTCCAAACTACGAGTATTTGTTCTACTACAGTATTTCTTCAGATGGCACAATCAAACATAGCAATAATCAAACTACTATTGGACGTACGATTCCTAGAATCTTCGAAAAAATCACAGACAAGCCACTGAGCATCAATGACATGCGCCATATACACGAAATTGCATTACAGAAATCAGATCAATACAAAGAGGCAACTGTTGGTGAGCGAGAAAAAATGCATCAAGCTCTTCTACATGGACATTTGACCGGATTGAAGTATAATTTGTTATATACAGAAGAGAGTAAAAAGTAAGAATTATTGTGGTGCACCAAGGTTGGTGCAGCTATCAAACCGTAAAAAGTAGAAATTAGCTCAGACTCGAGTCTGAGCTAGCAAACAGTAAAATCATAACTATCTTAAGATTATTTCTCTATATAGTATACCAATAAATGCAAAACTCAATTGTAGATGATGATCTACCAAAAGGAGATCGTCGAAACTATCGCAAATCATACTATCAAGAAAACAAAGAAAAGATCTTAGAACAAAATAGAAAATATAAAACGAAAGATCCTGAGCGATGGCGTGGCTACGCTCGGCAGTTCTATGAAACGAAGATGATGACTCTCCCAATGGTTCAATGCGAATGTTCTCGAATGGTTCGCGAAGACTCGATGAAGCGCCATGTATTGAGTAAACGTCATATTCGACTACTAGAAGAACAGAAAGCTAACGAAAAAAACTAACTAGAAGTAGATTCTGAGTTGGCGAATATCCGCCTCTTCAGATTACGATTTTTTTGCAACCAACGACTCGTCCCGCAGGTTTAGATTCTTTGTTGCTGGATATCCAGCAGCTTAGATTTCATTTTTTGAGATCGGCGACGTGTCCGGACTCAGATTTCTTTTTTTTCAACCGGCAGCTCGAGCTGCAGGTTTAGATTCTTTGCTGCAGCTCGTCTTGCAGCAAAGATTTTCTGTATTTCTCAAACTTTTCTGGGAAATCTGAATCTAAGATTATGTTCATCTTAAGTTAAAATCCAGAGATAGTATAATACTCACATAAAAAATTCCTCTGGACATAAATCTCTCCTATATTATAATATTGCTATTGTTGAAATAGCAACCAAGTTATATCAATGAGCTCCACGTCAACTCAATCGTCTACAGCTTCATTTAGCAGCGATACCGCTGATTTGTACTGTAATAACAACTGTGTGATTGGAAAAGTTAACTTGAGTTTCACAAAAATCGGCAAAGACAGCTATCAGAAATCAAAACCAACTTTCATAGAAAACTGGAAGAACTTGATTTCTAGACCAACAATGATAAAGAATGATAATTTCTTTGTATGCTCTGGCAAGGTTTCTGGAATTACTATCATTGATGTTGATCGTAAGGACAACAAAGATGGATTTGCTGAACTCAAAAGAGTTGGAATTGAAATGAAAGACTATAAAGATATCTGTGCAAGCATCAACACGCCATCTGGCATGCGTCACTACGTATTCAAATACGATGAGAGACTAGCAACAGGAGCTAATGTGTATGGTTTGGAGGGTGTTGATACTCGTAATGACAATGGAGTAGTATTTGCTGGCAAGCACTATCGTGTACTTAGTATTCCAGAGCAGTTGGGACGTATCCCAGATGATTTATACGATAAATTGTGTAATAGATGTGATGGGACCTCAAACAATAAAAGTAAAGAAAGCAAAAATGATAAAGATCTATGTGCAAAGTACTTTGATATCATCGACGAAGACAACATTGATGACATTTACTATGAGCTCTGCAATATGTTAGAAGACAAATGGTTTAATGATTTCGATAAATGGGTAAAGATAGGATATGCATTGTATAATGAAAGCTCAATGGACAAAGATGTGGCTTTAAATACTTGGCTAAAACTATTAGAAGATCGATCGGATAAATTCAATCAGATCGAATGTTTGAGAATATGGGATAGACAAAGTGAAGATGGAAAGTATAAAGTGAGTATGGGAACAATTGTAAACTCTATTAGCCAGACTAACACAGAAGCTTATGAGCAATGGCGTAAACAATACTATAAACACAAAGGAAAATCATTTGAAAAGGTGTATACTTTAGAAGATGAATTCGAATCAACATTTAACTCGGCGCGGAATACAGCAGAGGTCGAGAACATGTTGATTCAGATGAACAAGACATTTGAAGATTTCAAGTTAGCTTTGTGCGATGAATCTTTTGAGCGATTTACAGAAATATCACATTGGTGTAAACACTATTGTGTTATTGCTAACTCCGTTGATCATACGTTCAACAATGATTTTAGAATCTTCGAGAACATGATAAAGACATTGAAATTCAATTCAAGAGAAATCGCTTTGAGATTCATTGCATACTTCATTCATGAGTTTTACATATTCTTAACAACAAATAATAGATTATGCTATACAAAAAGCAAGTCAATTGATGATAACACCAGTGTACTCAAAGAGTATGACATCACTGAATTCATGAGTCGTAGGGGCAAATCCTGTATAGAATGCAATCAAACCCACAAAAACATAAAATCTAATTTTGTAGCCGTTGCAGACAAAAATGCTATGCTCACAATACATATCACTCGAATAACTTCAACTGTTCTCAATATCTTAATGGGAAGATTACATTCGGGAAATACAAATACGCACGATTAAACGAACTTCCTTCATCATATCTGAAATGGTTACGAACAGTAGAGAATAAGCCTGGCTTCATCAACAACATGTTAGACATAGTAGACAAATATTATGAGGTTAATGTGTGTTTTTTTGTTATTCTAATATACTCCTCTTGTATATACTTATATTAACAATGTTGTATAGAAACCGAAGACAACAAGTAAGTATCAAAGAAGACAACGCCTCTGGCCCCGTAGAGAATATTGATGTTAAACTACTAAATGATGATGGCTTGAAGCTAGTACTTAGCAGAATCAGTTTTCTTCAACAACAGTTCAGTAATTATTTGAACCAAAAACATCATGAGAAGCAGACCGAAGTACTTTCCTCTAAAATTTCAGAACTTAGTAAAAGTTATGAAACCCAAATTGAGCAACTTAAAAGTCAAATAACTGCTCTAGAAACTAAAATTGATAGTCTCCAGATTAATGTATCAGAGTTGCCTATTCATAAGACGAAAGAGTATGAGAGTATGTTGAGCAACGCGAGCGAGTCTATTGTTCAGTATTTGTCAGATCTGAAGGACTCGATGGGTGATGTGCATTTCACAAATAAGTGCGATAAGCATTACCACATCAGCAAGAACATGCTATTCGATCACTACACTCAATGGTGCTCTAGAAACAATGAGAAGCCTTTAACGTTCCTGAAATTCAAAGATAAGTTAATTCATTATGATAGCACCATATTGTATAAGAAAATGAAGTTAAATGATGCACCGGTGTGGGGATTTGAATTTCCGTTCGAAGSGTTCTATGTAAGCAATCATACTGAGTAATACACTATCTAAATCATCATCATTCTTTTTTTAAATCTGGAAACTGCCTGGAACGATTCCGGAACCGTRAATCTGTGCACAAAAGTGATCTAGACACTCCATAACATAATAGTAGTAAAGGAAAGTGAGTGGGAGTTCCAGARTCTTGAGAAAACTATACAACATATATTTAGAAAATACAGGTAGGTTAGGTTTATCTCGATCTAGTATGTTCATCTAGATACCAACCTAACCTTCCTTTTTTGCCTACAAAAGTTTTAGAAATTAGTTGGAACTTTGGAACTGTGAAAAATAGAGATGCCTAATAGATGCATACAGTGTATAAGTTAAATATATAACACAAAAAAGTTCCGTAAAAGGTTCTTTTTCGTTCCAGAATCAAAAGCGGCGGATATCTCGGTGGAGATCTTTTCTTTTCTATTTATTATGTTATAACTATGGAGAGATAGACTATCCATTAGAACGAAATTTGAGATCAACCTGCTCGCGGACGTCCGCCAGCAGCTCAGCTATACTAAATCATTAGCCACATGGTCACTCCACATGTCATAAAAGCGGGATATCAGTCAGGAATCAACTAATGATGAATTGCAAATTGAATTGTAGGATGAATTGCACGCGAATTGCTCCTCGAGAAGGGAATGCGTACAAGCAAGATGGCGGAAAGACTGGTTTGGTTTCTTCTTGTCGATCAGGAGGGGGCGGCGTACAAGGGAACTACTGCGAGTAAAGTGAAGCTTCCTGCTGATGGTGATGTTGATGACTTCAGAGACGCTGTGCATGCGAAGTATCCCAATGTCCTCTCTCAAGTTGACGCTGGACAACCCCGGTCTACGCCGACAAGACAGCGTTCGATGCGAATACTGCGGATGTTCCCACCAATTTGCAACCCGAAGACGACATTGGGGTCTATGGAGCAAAGGACGCGAAGATGTATGTGGTTGTTCCGGACGGCGTAGTGCGCGACAACTCTGCTACGACAGCGCCGCTGACGGCGGAGCAAATGAAGATGGCTGTGAATGAGGCTCTTGAAGAGCGTGATCGAAAGCGCTCGGAGTACTCGATATTAACATGCCCGCGTTCGAAAGAAACGCTTTTCAAGCAGCAATTGGGTCTTGAATACTCCGCTGTTTCCGTCAATGAAGTGGTCGACGACTCGATTCATGGTTATCAATGGTCAGCACTAACTGAGAAGCATCCAGACCAACGAAAGGCGTACATGAAGTACGTTGAGGAACACTTACGCGATGCTTTGATATCAAGGCGAAAGCAGAAGGACTTCCTGAAGGATGTGGCTGGAAAGCGGAACTTACTCGATTGTGATGATCAAAGCAGACTTCCCTTCAAAGTGAAGGGAACAGCAGACATGATGATTATCGACGAACTGGCGAACCGAATGGACGACGTTTTCGCTGGTCTTCGGTTCGTGATCGAAGTAAAGAAGGATCATCCTGGCTACGATGAACGATGGCAACTGCTCTTGGAGTTGGTCGTCGCGGATTTGAAGAGTGAAGTGCGTTGTGCTCCTGTGGGTTTGCTCACTAACCTGAACGACTACTGGTATTTCTTGTGGTTCACGCCGGACAACAAAATCGCCAGAATGGTGCTTACTTGCCCAGCCAATGGATTCAAGACAATGAAAGAAGTATTGAAGGAGAGAAGTGGACCCACGCGTGATGGACACTTTCCGATGCGTGTTGCTTTCTTGGGTTCGCCTCTTCCACTGAAGCGTCAAAAACTGCTTCGAGGTGCAACTGGACGCGACGTTGCTGCAGCAGAAATGTTGGAGAGATACGAGTTGATGTCGGATGAACTCAGTCCAGAGTTCTTGCAGCAGCAACGGATTAATTATGCTTTCGATCTGATTAGGCAAATGCCGATTCATAGTTCAATGTACACCTAGATGGTTGCGACTTAACGGTACGGCGACAGTTCTCGCGTGAGCAACTACCGCATCCCATCTTGTCCAATGGTAGAATTGAAACTCACAGAGGCTTTGAGCCAACGCCATCACATGCCGAAACCGATCAACGAATATAACCGAGAAGACCCACAGGACTCAAAATTAGCTATAAAATTCCCGTCATTTTTTCCACACGATTCGTTACATCCCATAGATCTACAGATCTTCTAGCGGCGGAAGATTTCAAGATCGCGTCGTAATTCCAACCAGCATCGCAGCACCCAAGCAACCGCCTCCGCGCAATCGCGCTCGCGAAGCGGAGCCAAGTCAAGCCGTCTTTTGTCCCTCCTACTAGATCATTAACTCTTGCTAGCATGAAGATCCTTCAGCGCCTAGTGTTGAGCACTGTCGTGCTTGCAGCCACGTTGCCTAGTGTCACGTTCGCCGCGCCCGCCGCACCTGTGAAGGTTGGCCTACCGCAGCCGCCACAACCACCGCAGCCTTCTCCGAAAGCTCCATGTCCACCACAGAAGCAAGGAAGCTCTAATGGCGTGGCGGTGCAAGGTTCAAAGCCAGCTGGAGCTCCACCGAATCTGCCACCAAACCTAGCGCCTCCTGTGTGAGGCGGGAAAGACCAGATCGTGGCGCAGCCAGCTCAGGCTTGTGGTGACCGAGGACGCTCCGACAAAGCAGCAACTGCCGCCAGCGACAATGCACCTGCCCAGGCGAAGAGAAAGGATGCGGCAAACCCGCCAGGGAAGCCAAATCATGCACCAAATCCTGGGGTGCTAGGTGCTCCACCGCCAGGAATGCAATAAATTGGATTATGAGGTCGTTGGTGTCGAACATCGATCGTTTACGAATTACAAACCGCTTCTGTGGCCAATGACTTGTCTGGATTGTTGAGAGTGACTTTGAACGCCCAGTGGCGATCCCCCACTCTCAAAATCAACAACGCATCTCAGCATGATGGTGAGCATGCTGAGCGTGCTCTGATCATCCATTTGGTGATCGAAGTGACTCAATTAAACCTCACGGACCAACTCGTGAGGTTATTAATGAGACCGTGGACATCACTTTGTGATTGGCGCTGACGACGACGGCGGAGCGAGCTGCTGGAGCCACGTGTTGCTGGTTGTGGGCTCCATCATGCAGTGTCATCGCATTGCCAATGGATGTGCGCACTGTCATTCATGTGTTTGATTGTACGATATGTCGTGTCTGCTCCAAATGATCGCATGAACAGATAGGTGAGGGTGCTACGCCTCTGCGAGCCCGTTGAGCACTTTAATTCGTGTACTACTCAACCAATACTACCGTTGATCTTAGTATGATGGAGACAGAACACGCTGTTGTAGATACAAGTGAAAACATTTTAGTGGATGCTCCGGTTAGCTTGGCTGCGGTTTGCTTTTGATGCGATGTGCGTGCTCATTGCAAGCCTGCCACGCTTCCTCATTTAGTTCAGCTAACACGTAAATTCAATCGCTCGGTGCGAAGCAGTGTAACCACTCATTCAGCGTGTGAGGGTTACGCACGTAACCAGGTCGGCCGCATTGGATCGCTCGTCGTCAAGATGGCGCGCAACAAGCACAAGAATGGCATTATCTGCACGTTCCCGGGCTGTGACAAGGTGATGCGCACGCAAAAGTTTAAGGTTCACTACATGAAGAACCATTTGCGCGAAGGCGAAGAGTACAGTGTCGAGCATCGCAAGCAGTACGAAGTGGCGCGAGATGACAGTGAGGCGTTGGGTGCTCCGATGACGACCGCGCAGGCCACGCCGACGCCGATGGCAGATATGAAGACCGAGGCACCCAATGCGACCGCCGCGTCGCTGTTGCTGCCCACAGAACTGATGACAGGCACAGAAAGCAATGTCGATGCAGCTGAACGACGAGCGTACGACAAGCCGCTGGTCAACGATGTCGCATCAGCGGTGAACGGGCTGAGCGCTGAAGAAGCGCCAGCGAGCGCACCTTCGGTCGGCAGCAAGCGGCCATTGCAAGACGCGGTGTTATACCCGTCCGCCGAGATGAACATGCTGGACCTGGCCGTGTTCCTGGACAAGCGCTTTGAGCAGCTCGTGAACAAAATGGACGAGATGGTGGCGACGCAGCACGAGCTCATCCAGCTTCTTCGCGCGGGTGGCCACGTGCCGATGGGTGAAGAGCACCTCCAGGCAGCGGATTCTGCCGCCACGGCCGCAGGCATCGACGTAGACGAGAGCAGCCATGATAACAGCGCCAAGAAGCGCAAGCGGCAAGACAGCACGCACCTGTTTTAAGTCGCGCATGTGTACCCCTCGTATCGTACCCCCATTTACGTTGCTCTGCTTCAAAGTTACGTTGAGGTGGACCACATCACCACGCGGGCGTAACCCGCGTGGTTGGGCACGGACCCACACACAACGCTTGGCCAAAATGAGCACCAAAGCCAGCGAGCAAGCAGCCGAGTGCTTCGTGAGCGTGGAGCAGACGCTCGCGACCGTTGAGGAGCACCTGAGCGTGCTCAAGCAGCAGTCGCTGGAGGAAGTCGTGGCGGAGCTGAGTCCGCTGGATAAGGCCAAGGTGCAGGTGTCGCTCGGTAAGTGCTGGGAACTGTCACGGCCGTCGCTGCGCGTGATGATGCTGAGTGTGTTTGGTGCTGTCTGGTTGATGGTCTGTAGCGTACACGGTCAACGCGTTGCTTTATGTGTTCCTCAAGTCCCAAGGCGTGTCTGCCAAGGACATTCGTCAGACGCACGTCAAGCAGGAACTTGTGAGTCCCCGTCAATGAAGCATTTGCGCTGTCGTGGTGGTGCACATCCAACTGACGCGGATGCATTGTTTAGGAGCGTGTGAAGGCGTTTATCAAGAAGATTAAGGACACGGAAGAGTTGGCGAAGGGTCCGAAGCTGGCGCTGGACAAGGAGGCCGCCAAGCGTTTTGTCGACAGCGCCTTGAGCTCCGACCAGGTGTACGTCGCGGCCAAGAAGGCACAGGAAGAGCAGAAGGCGGCAGAAGAAGAGAAGAGCGCCAAGAAGGAAGAGCCCAGCAAGGACAAGAAGCAGAGCGCGCCGTCGAAACAGCCGCGCGCCAATGGTGGCAAGGCCGACAAGAAGAACAAGCGCCGGCGAAAGCAGTAAGCTCGCACCGCCAGTTGGCACGTCATAGCCAGTCTCACCGTTAGATAGGAAATGCACCATTTGTTTTTTTTTGTCTTGTTGTCTTCGTGCAATGATGAGTTGTCCGCGATAGATAGATGCCATCGACGAGGCGACGATGATATTGCTCCTCAGGTTTCAAAATCGATCACATGAATGGACGTCAGTCAGCTGTAGTTGTAGAGGCAACGGATTTGCTGTGGTCGCGTCTCCTGGCGACAGATTGGACACTCGGCTTTGTTCTTCTGACACCAGCCGACGATGCATTCCCAGCAAAATACGTGGCCACATGGCGTGGCTGCTGGCGCCATGCGTTCGCCCAGGCACAACGCGCACTTGACGCGTGCGTTGCTGGGCCACGTGCTTGGACCCGACGATGTACTCGTCGCTGAAGCAGTTGGCACCGTTGACGCCGTCGGTACACGACGCGAACGGGGATTGGTTGCGATTGCTGCCGCTGGGTCCGCAATGGTGAGCTTGGCAGTCTGGCGGTGGAGCTTGAGAACCCGACGAGCGTCCACCATTGCCGTGGTCATCAACCGCAGCCCCATCATATAGCCCTGCACGTCAGCGATCGCGTCACTCAGTCGTTGAACGCAGCAGCGAATCCAACGTCATGATCACAACTTACAAGGAGCGCGAGATTGACGCTGCGACGCTGGTCCGTCCGCACAAACACATACTGGATGCGACACAGCCGCATGGACACTTGATAATACTGCGCAAAGACATAAAAGCACGCCAAGTGCATATGCTGCAGCCAACGCCACATCGACGACACCGAAACTTCGGATCCTTCTGGCAACAGCACCGATTCAGCTGACGCCGCTGCTGCTCGCAGACGCGTGACAGCCTGGTCGATGGCATTTAGCCACCGCTCCACTGGTGATATCCGCTCTGTGCGGGTACTGGTATTCGCATTGCCGCTGGCATTGCTGCGCCGCAGTCGAAGCTGTTGCTCCATGCGTTCCCGCGGCGACCACGTGAGCTGGCACAGGTTGCGCCACCCGGCCTGAGACCGCGCGGCGACGTAAGCCGGTAACACAGCCAGCGCCAACCACGACACGTGCCGTGCCAGCCCAACATGACCGATCTTGGAGCTGCCATCACCCGCAGCTAAGCGAGTGACGCGTATGACGTCACAGAACTCCTCACCGAGCGTCTGCTTGGGCTGGCGACGACCGAGCACGAGCGCATGGTACAGCACGGCGGACAACGCACCGAGCTCCGGCAGCAGCTGGGAGAGCAAATGCGCGCCACAGCAGCGCTCGAGCACCTCGCGCACAAGCGACCGCAGCTCCTGCTCGTAGACTTCGTCCTTCTTCTGTGCCAGCAGCAGCTCCGCACAGGCGCCTGCCGCCGGCAACGTCGGCATTGGCGCGCTCGTCGGCAGCTCCATTGCCGGGAGATGACAGTCAAGTGGAAGCAGCCGGGTTACGTTCGGTAACGTACCCACAAAACAATAATGGTGTAACCTGGTACATCCGCGGACTCGACACCAAAACGCAGCAGCAGCACCGATGGGCAAGAAGCAGCACAGCAAGGACCGGCTGTTCATCACACAGACCGAGCACAAGTACTTGTACGGCGGCAAGCACGAACAAGTGCGCAGAGCATACAGACGTACGTGAGTGCGTGTGTTGATGTGGCTGTGGGTGCTGTGATGGTCTGAGTCGGCGTTTGTGCAGGTCTGCCGTTCAACTGCTGCGCCATCACGTTATGTCCATTCAAGGTATGCTACCATGCCGCTGCGTCCTGCGGCTGTGGTTGGGCTCTGTTGTGGCGTGTGTGTGTGTGTGTCTGATGACGCGTTTGCCTGTGTGTGTGTGTATAGAACCCCGTGGCGACGCGTCAAGGCCATCTCTTCGACATCGAAGCGATCGTGCCGTACATCAAGCAGCACCAAATTGTACGTGTTTTGTGTGGCAGCGTCGCTGAATGGCGCGCGGATGCATGGCATTTGTGGTGACGTGACTGTGGGACGCTGTTTGGTGCCGTTCGGTAGAATCCGGTGACTGGCAAGCCCATGGCGCTCAAGGACCTCATCCAGCTGCACTTTCGCAAGAACTCGGACGGCGCGTACTTCTGTCCTGTGACGTACAAGGTGTTCACCGACAACACCAAGATCGCGGCCATTGCGACCACGGGCAACGTGTTTGCGTACGACGCTGTGGACGAGCTCAACATCAAGCCCAAGAACTGGACCGATCTCATCTCGGGCGAGCCATTCAAGCGCAAGGACATCATCGTGCTGCAAGACCCACAAGACACGTCGAACCGTGAGATCGACAACTTTGAGCACTTCCGGCGCGCCCAGCTGGGCCAACCAGGAGGAGTGGGAGCTCCGAACGAGGCCGCGTCGACGCCAGCGACCAAGAACATCCGAACGAATGCCGCCACCAACCGCGTGTTGCAGGAACTCGAGGCCAAGCGCGCCGAAAAGCGCATTGTGGCTGACAAAATCCGCCAGGGGAGCAGCGATGTGAGCGAGAAGGACAAGATCCTGGCGTCGCTGCTGCACTCCAGCGCTCCGCCTTCGTCTGATGACGCAAGCAGCGCGGACAAGAAGAATGGCGAAGGCGATGGCAAGGCAACTAGCGGGTTCCAGTTCTCGCGATTCACGACGGGCGACGTGTCGCGCTCGTTCACATCGAGTGCGCGAGCTCCTGTGACAGAAAGTCGTGCAGCGTTGGCGTCCACGGACGAAAGGAACGAGAAGCGTTGGCAAATGATGCGCAAGCTCAAGAAGAAAGGGTTGGTGCGGCTTGAGACGACGCTGGGTGACTTGAACCTGGAGATCCATTGCGACTTTGTGCCGCAAACGGCGGACAATTTCATGAGTCTGTGCTCGACCAAGTACTACGATGGCGTGCTGTTCCATCGCATCATCAAGGGCTTCATGATGCAAGGTGGGGACCCCACGGGCACCGGCACCGGTGGTGAATCGATTTGGAAAAAGCCGTTCCGCGATGAGATCGATAGCCGCCTGTCCCACGACGAGCGCGGCGTTGTAAGCATGGCGAACGCCGGACCAGGAACGAATCGATCACAATTCTTCATCACATTCAAGGCCTGCACCCATCTCGATAAGAAGCACGCTGTGTTCGGACGTGTCGTGGGCGGCATGGAGACACTGGACAAGATTGAGCGCGTTGCGACAGGCGCTGACGACCGGCCTCTTGATGAGGTGAAGATCGTGCGTGTGCACGTGTTTGCTAACCCATTTGATGAGTACGACGCAGCCGAAGCCGATGGCACAGATGTGGTCACTCAGGCGAAACAGCGAGAGCAAGCCGAGCAACGTAAAGTCCACGGCACCGTCGTTAAGATCGGAAATGACTGGGTTGCCTACGACGACTTGGGCGATGCAGACGTAGCAGCCGTGCCGTCAACCACATGCGCAAAAGAAGAGAGCGTTGGCAAGTACTTGGAGGCACAAACGACGAAGGTCGACGCCACCTCTGCAGGGACAAAGCGATCCTGGGAAAGCACGTCATCTATGCCGGCACCAGTGCCGGCAATTGAAGGGAAGAAGAAGGCCAAATCAAAGAGCGGTGGCTTTGGAGATTTTGCCAATTGGTGAGCGGCAAAATCGATGGCGTCGCAACAAATACAATAGAATGAGGCAAGTGAGTCGGTATTTTTGCTCAAATCTATGGCCACGAATCCGTTTCTGTCTCCATAATTACGCAAAGCGTGCACATTGCAATCCTGAGCTGCCGCTACCTCACATTACGCACGTCCTCGCCGAGCTCGATGCGCGCTGCCCACGACGCAGCACTCATTGTTGTGTAAAACAAAGGATGGAGAAGTATGTGATCGACAAGGTTATCGGCGAAGGGACGTACGGTATCGTCTACAAAGCTAGGGAGAAAGTGAGCAGCAGCCCGCCGAGAGCAACATGCTTTCAACGACGCAGTGCTCACCAACTGCCGCTCTCTCTTCCTAAGGGATCGCAAGATTTCGTCGCCATCAAGAAGTTCAAGACCGTCGCTGGTCTGCAATGCCTTGCCATTAACATTAACCCACACTCGCTGCGCAATTCTCACCAGCTAGTTTTGTGGCAGATGAACAACTGTCAAAGCGCGAGATCCAGGCCTGTTCCATGCTGAGTCACCCGTACATCGTGTCTTATCGGCATAGTTTTCGCCATGAAGGGCTACTCCACCTTGTGTTTGACTACGTCTGCGACAGTATGTTCAAGGTTTGATTGCGCCTCGTTGGTCGATTGTATTTGCTACCAGATGCTTACGATGTAGCAGATGCTGTCACGAAATCGCACAGGCATCAAACCGACGCAAGCACAGCGACTCATCTATCAATTGTGTCAAGCTCTGCATTGCTGTCACTCGAATCATATCATCCACCGCGGTATGTTCACCAACTGATAGGCTCTCAATGACGAACCTTTGGATTCATCGGCTCTCCTCCAGATGTTAAACCTGAAAACATTCTGATGGACGAGCACGGAAACCTCAAGCTCTGCGATTTTGGTGAGCAGTTGACATTGGCTCAAGTGTGGAGTGCCCGTGATGACATACGGGTCATGTCCAATGCAGGCGTTGCCAGAACAGTACAATTTGCGGGGGATCCGCTCAGTGACTACGTCGCAACCCGTTGGTATCGCCCACCGGAACAGGAGCTACGGTAACGATCGTCGCTGTTTCGATGACGCTTGTTCCTTGCTGCTGATTGGTGACATGTGCTGTGTTTTCCGTGTGTGCCAGCATGGATCGTTACTCTTTTGACGCCGACATTTGGAGCGTCGGCTGTGTTCTAATGGAGCTGCTCACCGGCAGACCGCTGTTTCCGGGAAACACGCAGATCGATCAAATGTGAGTGAACTAGTGAGCAAGTGATCACTTGTTTGAGGCTCATGTTCATCGCCTTCCACACGCGGCTTTCAGCAATATGATTCAAGAATTCCTCGGACCACTGCCGTCGAGCATGAGCGCTCGCGTGCCTCGAGGCGTCAAGTCCATTAAAAAGCCTGAACGTTCCCTTGCCTGTCTCCTCGGCGACCGCCCATTGCCGGAGGGCACACTTGACTTCATTCACAACACGCTGCAGCTGGACCCTGCCAATCGCTTGTCAGCAGCGGGTTGTCTGAGTCACCCATTCTTGCGACCACTACGCGACGCCGAGATGCAAGAACGCAAGCGACAGAAACAAGCACGGGCTCTGGAGGGCGACGACGGCATTGAAGAAGAGATTCCCGGTGAAAAGAGTGAGAGAAGCGAGAAAAGCGTGCCTCGAGATGTCCGCCCGGACGCCAAAAGCCCCATAGATGCCAAGCTAGGTCCGCGGAGCTTCGACTTCAAACTGGAAGACGCGGCCGACGCAAAGACACCAGACACTCCTCAAGGCAAAGATCGGCGAAGAGCTTACAAGAAAATGGACAACAACACTGAAGTGCACGATGGGGACGACATCCAGGAGATCATTGAGTGTGAGGACGCAGCGTTGGCATCAGTGCCCAGGTCCAAGGGAGCACGGCGGAGGCGTCATGAGGAGACATTCGATCCACTGGATGCTGAATGTTACGAAGACGACTTCGAGGATTATCACGCTTAGACGGCGCTCCAAAACATCTTGCGGTTGTCTGGTATATGCCAAAGTCATGAACGCCGCGATACACTATCTACGATGCGCGGGCAAGTTAACGCAAAGCACAGGAACACTCGCTGGCTCACATCAAGAGGAAAACTGGAAACACGATGAAAGGCACATTTTACAGTGTCAGCAGGCACCAACTAGTTACACGTTCCCCGCGTCAGACTGTTTGACGTCTCATTTTGCCGCGTATACATGCACGACTAAGTTACTCCTGCTGCTAAAACGCCACCAGAGACTTGTAGACACCACCATCAACCTTCATCAACTGATCAAAACTTTGATGAAAAGCGAACGTCTTGAGTATTGAAGTCGTCACAGTGGCCGTCCAACTCCGCACCAGCTCACCTGCAGCGATGTAAGGTGACATTTATGCGGTTGTCGAAGATCGTAACTAGATTTCTATCACAAACGTGGACTAAGGCTAACTCTTCTCTTTGACGTTGAAAATGCTGATGGGGTTCCCATAAGCGCCTAAGGGGAGTAAAATCGACAAGCGCACCGCACCGTGGTGCCTGTGGGGACCAATATCCCCCCCATACAGACGTGGGCTCCTTGTTCTATGATCTCGCCGCCCTTGGCCACAGCGATTTAAGTCCGCATTGCGGTGGCTTCGGGCCCTGCTGCGTAAGCCTGGAAGCTCATCGCTCGCACGATGGTGACCTTGATGAGCGCAAACTGTAACGATTCCGCGAAGGCCATGCGCCTAATCTTGAGGACAGAACCACAATCTGGTTCAACACACCAGCAGTCATTGCGTGCAGCATCGATGTATCAGTGGCCACGCAGCAGGTGCGCTGGCCACCAGTCGATGGAAAGCGACGTTCTTTTGCATCACAGAAGTGAAGAAGACCTGTGCTCCTTTGAAGCGACTCAGTTTGGCAATTTCACCGTCAGAGTCAGTCTTCTTCCTCGCAGCGATCATTCAAGGCCAGCTCTTGGTGTAATATCCCCCAGAATCACTCAGATCTTACGTACGCATCGGATTCGAAGCCTTGCAAGCGAGACGCCCTCCCCTGGTCGCTACAACGTGCAAGCTGCAACCTCAGTTCGACGTTGAAATTGAAAGCTTGCACCCATCTGTAGGTGGCGGGTCTGCGTGTCAAGTGGACCACCAGGCGGCAAGCGACTGAAACACACCGCGCGCATTGAACCCGTTGAACCAACTGGTGTCTCTGTCACGAAGGTTTTAGTGGTCAACCGTCCACCGTACGGGCTGACTTTCCAGCACGTCACCCATGTGTGGGTACACATCGCGATCTCAGAGAAAGAGTGAGCCGCACTTGTGCGCATCGTGCTGTTTCCATTCTTGCTTTCACCGAGCACGCAACGTCAGCCGCCATGAATGTGGCCAGGAAGCACAAATCCAAGCCAAGGCAGGACGATGGATTCGCCCTGTTGGCGTCGCCGCAGGCCACCCAAACAGATGCAGCTGTGGCTCCGGACGCTGCGGTTGAGTCACCTGCAAGCGTCATCCCGTTCTTCCAGCTCTTCCAACTCGCTGACAACAAGGACAAAGTGCTCATGTTTGTCGGTGTCCTGGGTGCCATCGTAACTGGCATGCTGCAGCCCTTCCTCATGGTTTTTATCAGCGACATGATCAACACGCTGAATCCGCGCGAGCCGGTCACGAAGTCCACGCTCGTCGACAACATCAACGACGTCTCACTCAAGTTCATGTTTGTCGCCTGCACGGTCCTTGTGAGTGGAATGGCTCAGGTCGCGTGCTGGACAATCACGGCTTCCCGTCAAACCGAGCGCATTCGCAACGCATACGTGCGCGCCATCTTGTCCAAGGAAATCGGATGGTACGATGTCAACGACCCGACGCAACTGGCCACCAAAGTGGCAGACTCGACGGTCGCTATCCAGGAAGGCACCGGCCGCAAGGTTGGTGATGGTGTGAGTGCGTTTGCAAGTGGACTTGCTGGAGTCGTCGTTGGCCTCTACTACGGGTGGCAGCTGACGCTCGTATTGCTCGCGTGCGTACCTATCCTTTCGTATTCGGCCACAATCCTGGTCAAGGCATCGACAAAGGCTACACAAGCTGGTATGGCTGCATACAGCAAAGCTGGTGCGATTGCCCAAGAATCCATTGCCAACGTGAAAACTGTGCACATGGTCAACTCGGTTCCGCACTTTGTGCACATGTATGCGACGGCACTCGAGCCAATGACAAAGGTCGGTGTCCGTGGCGACACAATGGTCGGTGTTGGCGTGGGCCTGATCACGTTGACCAAGCTGACCACGTACGCAATCGGCATTTACTTTGGTGCGTACAAGGTGACGAACGACCAGTTGCGTGCTACGCCCTGCGAAGGATCAGGCTGCTACGACGGCGGGAAGGTGTTCTCGGTATTCTTCAGCGTCTTGTTTGGTGCCGTGAGCCTTGCGCAATGTGCTCCGGCCCTTGAAGCAGTAGCCAAGGCACGCGCCGCAGCGTTCGACGTGTTTGCGTTGATCAACGAGCGCTCGTCCATCGATCCGTTCGCCGAGTCCGGTAAGAAGCTCGATCAAGCCCACGGCGACGTCGAGCTCCACAACGTAAAGTTCGCGTATCCGTCGCGTCCGGAAGTCATCGTGTGCAACAAGTACTCGTTGACCATTCGAGCTGGCGAGACTGTAGCGCTCGTGGGACCCAGTGGCAGCGGTAAGAGCACGGTAGTGTCGCTGTTGGAGCGCTTCTACGATCCCCTAGAGGGATCCGTCAAGTTTGACGGTGTTGACATCCGCGAACTCAATGTCGAGTGGTTGCGTCAACAGATTGGGTTGGTCGGCCAAGAACCAGTGCTGTTTGGAACGTCGATCATGGAAAACATTCGCCATGGCCGACCCACAGCGACGGACCAAGAGGTGTTGGAAGCCGCCAAGATGGCCAATGCGTACTCGTTTATCATGGAATTCCCAGGAGGATTCGACACGCAGGTGGGCGATCGCGGCGCCATGTTGTCTGGTGGACAGAAGCAACGGATTGCGATCGCACGAGCCATCATCAAGAACCCAACCGTGCTGCTGCTCGATGAAGCCACCAGCGCCCTAGATACGGAGAGTGAGCGAGTCGTGCAGGAGTCGCTGGACCGGTTGCTGGCATCGTCCAAGCGAACAACCATCATCGTTGCGCATCGCTTGTCCACGATCCGAAACGCTGATCGCATTGCTGTCCACAACAAGGGCAGTATCATCGAAATCGGTACGCACCGAGAACTCATGGCGATCCCCAACGGCCACTACAAGAAGCTAGTTGAAGCGCAATCAAGAACGGGCACGATGTCTACCTTCAAGGGTCATTCTTTGGTCAATGACAGCTCAAGATCGCTTGGTTCGTTGCTCGCGTCCAGCAAATCAATTGACAGGCTAGAATCGTGGCACCGTTCCGTGGGAGAGATGGACGCACTGATGGAAGAACACCGCAAGGTTTTCGCTGATCTCGACAAAGCAAAGGTGGCAGATGGTGAGGCTGCCAAAGAAGTCTCACTCACGAGACTGTGGAAACAAACACTGGTCAACTGGAAGCACTTGGTGCTCGGAGTACTCGGAGCCGTTCTTAATTCGCTGGTGTATCCTCTGTGGGGCGTGCTGCTCGCTCGTATTTTCCTGTTGCTGGTTGACTACCGCAAGAGCAAGAGTGAAATGCTCAATGAAGCCGGCTATCGCGCGCTTGGCTTCTTTGGTATCGGCGTCTTCTTCTTCCTCACTTCCGTGCTTCAGAAATATGGCTTTGGTGTCGCCTCTCATCAGTTGGTGTCAAAAATGCGCGTGGATACATTAGAAGCGATTCCGCGTCAAGAGATTGCTTGGTTTGACATGCCCGCGAATGCTCCAGGTGCGTTGGTGTCCTCCCTCGCAACAGATCCGTCGATGTTGCACGCAATGACTGTGAGCACCGATGTGCGCAGCAGGAGGGAAAAGCGAGAATGTATTGAGAGCGAGCACGCTTAAGCTGAGAGACTAGACAACGCTGGTTGTTGCTT
>NSDO01000074.1:156217-176535 GCA_002286825.1 Lagenidium giganteum | reverse complement strand
GCTGGGACAACATTTCGAAGAAGAAACTGTGCTGCATGGGCAGCTCTGGCCAGTGCACGAGTGTCGCATGACTATCTTGGTCAGTGCTCCAACAATGACAGCGGGTGTGCTGAACCAATCGGTCGTCTACGTGTCCACCATTGGTGTGGGGTACGTCATTGCCTTTGTGTACTCGTGGCGCTTCGCTCTTGTCCTGCTGGCGACACTGCCGCTGATTCTGTTCCCAGCTTACGCGCTGGGGTCGCAAGTGTCGGGCAACACCAAAACCAAGGGCGACAACAACGCTGACACTGCAGCGGGCTCATTGCTGGCCGCAGGAATCGGAGCCATCCGCACAGTGGCATCATTCGGCATGGAGAAGCTATTGAACCGCGCGTACAGCGAACTGCTGCGTCTTTCCAAGCGCACTGGGGTCGTCATTGGGATCAAGAACGGTGCATGGTTTGGTGTTGCGGAAGCTTGCAAGTTCGTAAACATTGGCCTCATCTTCTGGGCTGGTGGCGCGTTGGTCAACGGCGACCATTTGAGCGTCAACGACATGATCACTGTCCATATGACCATCATCTTGAGTTTGCTCGGTGCTGGTCTTGCTGCTCAAAGCATGCCTGATACGAGCAAAGGCAGGGCAGCGGTTCGACGCGTTTACGGGTTCCTCGATCAAACACCAGCTATCGACGCTCAATCGACGGATGGTGCAACCTTGGAGAATGTCAAGGGCGATATCCAGTTCAAACGCGTGGCATTCACTTACCCAGCACGCCCTGAAGCTCAAATTTACGACGATTACAACCTCACCATCAAGCACGGTCAGACCGTGGCGCTGGTTGGGGCGAGTGGAAGTGGCAAGAGCACAGCTATCTCGCTGTTGGAACGCTTCTACGATCCAACGGCTGGCGTGGTGACATTCGATGGCAAAGATCTGAAGTCGCTCAACCTGGTGTGGTTGCGTGAACGCATCTCCCTCGTGAGTCAGGAGCCCGTGCTATTCGCTGGCACGATCGCCGACAACATTGTCCTGGGCAAGCCCGGTGCCACGCGCGGATAAGTAATCCAAGCAGCCAAGCAAGCCAACGCAGCTTCATCTGCAACTTCCCTGACGGATATGATACCGACGTGGGCAATCGCGGAGCGCAGGTATCTGGTGGACAGAAGCAACGCATTGCCATCGCACGAGCGATCTTGCGAGACCCAGAAGTGTTGTTGTTGGACGAAGCCACGAGTGCACTCGACAATGAAAGCGAGCGTGTGGTTCAGGAGTCGCTGGATCAGCTGCTGAAGCAAAAGCGACGAACAACGATCATTGTGGCGCACCGACTGTCGACGATCCGCAATGCGGACTTAATCGCTGTGACCAAGGACGGTGAGATCGTGGAACAAGGAACGCACGATCAGCTGATGAAGATTGAGGGTGGTGTTTACAAAGCACTTGTGGAACGGCAACAGCATGAGTGAGAAGCAACTTCTACGAGTTAGGAATTGTTTGATCGACGTCCGGCGAAATCCACAACCGATAATATATGATGTATTTGCTTGTCCCTCGCACTTCGCTGCTTTTTTTTTCATCGCGATGCCACTTCTGGTCGTCGAAGCTGGAAGCCAGGTTGAGCCAAGTTCCCAGAAGTTTTCCGGTCCTGGATATTTAGTACAGATTCTCTGCCGACATTGAAAGTCAATGCAAGGCAACTAGTGATGATGAGCAGTCGCAATCTTTTGCACTGCTTACTGTATGAGCTATAACTACGCGATCGAGCTTTGGCTGCTGCTGTAGAACATCTAGCACGTGACCACTGGTCACGTGCTCACTGACCGCAATGTTCGATATTCGAACTTCGATCGCGACGTTCATGGATTTCGCATGCTATAGGTCGTTATTAGAGACTCACAACCGGAGAGGACCTAGAAAGTGGAATCAAAATCTGAAAACTGGGATGAATGACTAAAACATGGGGAGTGCCACTGCTTGGAGATGGAAAAGCTGCAAAACCTCACTTATTGCATTGGTCCAGAAACGGGCGGGCCGGCCTCCTGCAGGCGCAATCTCGCTTCGCTTGCGGCGCAAGGCACGGCGAGGAATAGAAATACCATTCTGGGCAGTGTTGTGGGTCCGCTCGCTCTCGAGCGGTCGGCTGGGCCCGCACGGGCTCGCTATCACTGACTTGAGACGGGTTTTCGGGAAAAATAGAACGCCCATTATTATTCAGACTTCCAATCCGATTTTAGAAGTTTTGTCCTCACGACCGTCGCACTACGATGTCTCGCATGAGACGCCGATGATGAGTCGCAGCCGGGCAAACAGCACCGGGCCGGCCCGGTGCTGTCCCGGCATTGGGTTGATTAATTAAAGGGGCGTCTCAGTTATCGTTGCCACACTTTCCACAGGAAAATCATGTCCGGTCTGAACCAGCAGAGTTAATGAGGGCTCGTCGGAGCTCGATCGACTTAAAGCTCATCAATTTTTCTGCTCATCGTGGATGCGATGCATTGCTCTCTTTGATTGCTGCAAAACCAATGATCATGAACCGTGAAGTATAGAACTTCAACTAGCATGTTTCATTGACACTAGCCCTGTCTGAAGTGACCCTACATCACCAGTCGTGATGACTGAGATGTGTCACAGCACATACGCGATTCGAATTTATAAGATCGAAGATTCGCACCGATCACTCGCGCACAGGACGGTGGTAAGTTTGCATCGATCGAGCAAACTTGGTGAACTCGCTGGTCTGGGCACAATCTTCAGAATATAGTCTACCACAGAGCAGCAAATGCGATCGCGCAACAAGCGCTTCCGCGAGCCGAGCGTGCCCTCTTATGCAATGCGAAGTTGCACCTGCACTGCAAATGCCCGAAAAGGTTAGAAAGGACATAGGAGACCGTTGCGGCCAGGCCACGAGTCGTGGCCTGTCCAGCAACAGCCTGACAGGCGCGACGACTGGGAGCCGTCAGAGCAACATAAACCACTGTGTGCCTGGTCCAATGATGAATCCAATGGGGATCGGGGATGAAAGACTGCTGGGGCAACCATAGTTAAGCTACGACTAGTGGTCTGCAGACCTCAAATCTCTTACGAGTGCTAGACAGAGGCAAAGCTGCTCGTCGTCTAGGCAGCATTCTCGCAAACGTCAGGTCGAAGGCAAGAACCCAAGACTGCCGTTTCTTCAATCAGTGATGTGGCGCGCCTGCAACTTCGTTGCCGTGTTACTTGTGGCGTGCTCGAGTGCTCATGGGCTGTCCACACCCAATCGTCTTACGTCTTCTGACCAAGCTGCCCGCACCAGCGCCATCGCGGACGTCGCAGCCAAAATCAGCAACGAAGCCCGCACCGTGACAATTCGAGGCGTTACGTATCCGTTCTCGTGGGGACCTGTGGCGCGCCCGGGATCACTAACAGAAGCGATAGTAGCAGCTGAAGCCGCTGAAATTGGCGCTCGGAAAGATCCGAATTCCATGACGTATGTGGGAATTGCCGCCGCCACAACATTCGCCACCGAACAAGACTACCTCGGATACTACGACAAGATCGCCCAGTACTTACCTCGGCCTATGGCGACAGATATCGGTGACGAGACGTTCGGAGAGCTGCGTACAACTGGATTCAGCTTCAAGATCGAATTAGTTCGCAAGAGAGAAGCCTACGGAGACATCCTCGGTCACGTTGACTGCAAGCAAGTCGCTCAAGTGTGTGGGCCCGAGACGAGCGTCAGCTCGCTGCGTGCCTTGAAGTCTCTCTACGTTGTGGACCTGTCAGACATGGCTCAATGGACGGACCCGGCCAACCCGCAGAAGTACGTCCCCAACATCATCGGCTTCTTCTGCTATAACCGCGTTCGCAACAGGCTCCTTCCGTTTGCTATCCACCTTGTCGACCAGAAGCTCACGTACACGCAGTCCGACTCGCCGTCCGAGTGGAAGCTCGCCAAGGTGGCGCTCAACGCCGCCGAAGTCAACTGGCAGAACATTCAGCACTTTGTCGAGACGCACTTGATGACGGCGCCAGTGCGTGTCGAGTTGATGCGTCACACTGCTGAGACGCATCCTGTGAACGCGTTGGTGCAGCATCACTGCCGCGGCGATATTGCGTTGGAGACGATCTCAATGGTGTCACTGTTCGCTGCCGATACAGCGCTCGATAAAATATTTGCTATGGGCACGACTGGATCGTACCGCTATATCCACCATCAGCTCAGCAACAAGCTTTCCATCTACAACAACTTCCTTGCTGACGCGCAAGCGCGTGGTCTGGATACGCTGCCAGTGAGCAAATACTACAAGTACGGGTTGATGCATTGGAAGACCATGAAGCGCTTCGTCGATTCGTACTTGCGCGCCTACTATACCTGCGATGAAGACGTTCAGCGAGACCAGGAGGTGCAGAACTGGGCGAAAGCATGCTCGACGAATCCACAGTTTTCTGACTTCCCGAGCTCGATCACCAGCCTCAGAGATTTGTCCAACATCGTGCTCCAGTTGATCTTTATTGGTACGGCACGCCACCACTCGATGAACGGATTTGTCACATGGAATACGGTGGCAATTCCCTACAGCTTACCGTCTCTGTGGAAGCCCTGGCCGACGCGCAAGCTAAAGCCTGGCGAGTCGCTCAACGTCATCGACTACCACCTGCCTGTCCCCATCATCCCAAGCGCAATCGGCACTGCTGTCTTGTTCCGGCGCGATCCCAAATCGCCGTATACACTTCCGGAGGCCTATCAAGCCGCGCCGTTCTCGGACGAAGTTGTGCTCCGAAATGCCATTGCCGAGTTCGAGAAGTCAATGGCAAAGATTGAAGCCCAGGTTCAGAGAGATGAACAAGGAGAAAAGTGGCCGTATACGATCCTGCAGCCATCAAAGCTACCTTTCTCGCAGTGGGTCTAGCCTGAACACTTGATTATCCACCATGCATTTGTAGGATGCCTGACACGATGTCTTTGCTTGTCATCCGTGATTTACATTCTAACTCTTCAAAACTGATGCATCGTCACTGGTATGTGCAAAGCTGTGCAACAACCTTCCCTTCCGCAGGGTCCTCGCTATGAGCATCGATACACAGGCTCGCTCAAACTTCTTCAGCAATCAAAGCCACAAGAAAGGCATCGCAGAAAGACCGCGTCGGAATACTTTGAGAGTATAGAGCTTTGCTGACTGCGTCGTCAAAATACCATTGAAGCACATTTTGACTCAACGTCAATGCGCAGACCAGAGCTCGCACCTCTGCTGATTTCGCATCTAACATCAGTTGCAGATGGCAGCAGGCGACACTTGTTGGCACAAGTTCATTGACGTGCAACATTTAGCCTTCCAAGGTGCACACACAACGACTTGTGGTATAAAATACACGAACTAAGTGAAGCGAACGCTGGCTGTGAGTCCAAGTCACGACATGTGCGATTGCTCAACAGTGCTCAGCTGAGCGAGAATTCAGCTCTGTTACCTCTCATCAACAACCACGTGAAGCGAGAAACCACTTTGCCGCTAACCTTGACACCGATGCCGATCATGCTTATCACCAGCGCTGCCACGACGGAGTCGCATTTAACCTGATGTTGACGGTGAGAACACTGAGATCACAGCGCATCACGAAATTCCGAGCCACGCGCTCTTGGACCAAGCGCGCGTCTGCGGAAAAAACTCGAATACCTGAATACTGTACCGTACTGGCAGAAGAGCGCAACGCGATCGAGTCGTCTGACAAAACTAGTCAAACGTCGTGCCTACTCACCAGAAGTCGCAGCGTGAGCTGCACCGTCTTCTCGGTGTTGCGTGCTGGCTCAGCGTACAGTACAATGGTCAGTGAGCATTGTCAGCAGTGCTCGGAGCAATGGAGTTCCATTGCTGGCTCCCAATGTTTATCAGAAGCAAACCAAGTGTCAGACTTCGATCGTGGGTGAGGACTGCCGCATTTGAACGTGTTGCAAACGTCGCTAGCGATGTCTGCTTTAGAAAAACAATGAAGTTTGCTTCTCGATTGTGGCTTTCTTGGGCGGATTCGGTCTTCTGCTATCATGGTTGCATTTTGCGGCGCCGAAGCACGCAATCTTTGCGCCTTTCTTGTCGAGGATCCATTTTCCGGACTGCTACGCAGCCAAACTGCAACTTGACGGGAGCCGTCGGCGACGGCTTGAGTTGCTGGCTTGTTTAGGGTGGCTCATCTCTGACGAATACAGTGTACGTAGGTCGCAGCAGTGATACGCCACTGTAAATGTTAAGGCTAAGACGGGCTCGCACTGCGCGCAAAAGTCGCGACATCTTCTGCGGTTGATGAATCGTCATCGGAGGATGGTGGGGTCCGGGCAGTCTGGGTTCGTGTTTCGGTCAACGATCTCTCATCGGCGTCTCGTGCACGAAAAGACCGAGTGAAGCCTCCTCACTCTTGGAGCCGGTCAGTCTCTGACCAGTCAGCGGAACACACACCTGTTTGTTGTTGACGCTGCCAAGCTCTTACCATCATGTTTCCTTGATTCAAACCGTGTCCACAGCACCTAAGTGGTTCGTGATCACTGCATTACAGCAGCATGTCATTGAGGTTGCCAGATCAATTGGACAAGATCTCCATGGAGCTCAACTTGGGCGGCGCCATCAGAACATAATTTGCGCCAATGGGTATCGGCTTTTGGAGACGTGTTGCATGCCAGATAGGCAACGACGCGGATCTTCGAGTCGATCGGCGAAGCAAAAGCTTTTGACTGCAGGAGCTACGCCGTTGGACCATCTGATGGTGTCGCTCCTGCACTCAGAAGTTTCTGCCTTCTCCTCTCTCAGTTAGACGTGGCGCCCCGCGCATCAACGTGACGCTGTAACGACACTGGCTGTTGGCAGTGAACCACAGCCATCGATTTGCCGCGTTTTTCAGACGTATGCCCCTTGCCAACGACCTCCTCGTCACCACTAGTCGTGGATCACGACTACAAGCCCACTGGTTGTGGGTTGCTAGTAGCAACTTGGTCAGCACCCACCGAGTGTGATGATGAACGGGCGGGGAATGCTGGGTTGAGTTTGGCTCGGATCTGGACTCCAGATCCCAGCGCCCTGCGTTAGACCACCGAGTCTCGTCTGGAGTCGAGCATGGCACGCCATGCTTCTACCAGCTGCGATTTCCCAAGCTTGAGGTCGAACGCTGGCACTCTCACTTCTTTTCTTCTCGCCCGCCGTTCCTTCGTCAATCTGCGATGTTCAGGGCCTGGAAGTTCGTCTCCGTGTTGCTTCTCGCTGCTGTCAGCTCGAATAGCAATGCCGTCCATGGCTTGCTATCTTCACCGAATGGCCTTACACCTGCGGAGCAAGCAGCCCGTGCCAGCGCCATCGCGGCCACCGCCTCCAAGATCAGTAACGAAGCACGCGAAGTAACAGTTCGAGGCGTGTCGTATCCTTTCTGCTGGGGACCTGTGGCAAGGCCTGGATCCCTGACCGAATCAATCGTCGGCGTAGAAGCCGCCGAAATCGATTCTCACAAGGACCCAAACGCGGAGAAATACGCTGCTATCGCCGCCGCTACAATATTCGCCACCGAACAAGACTACCTCGGATACTACGACAAGATCGCCCAGTACTTGCCCCGTCCAATGAGCACCGACATCAGTGACGAGACGTTCGGAGAGCTGCGTACAACTGGATTCAGCTTCAAGATCGAATTAGTTCGCAAGAGAGAAGCCTACGGAGACATCCTCGGTCACGTTGACTGCAAGCAAGTCGCTCAAGTGTGTGGGCCCGAGACGAGCGTCAGCTCGCTGCGTGCCTTGAAGTCTCTCTACGTTGTGGACTTTTCTGACATTTCGCAGTGGACGGACCCGGCTAACCCGCAGAAGTACGTCCCCAACATCATCGGCTTCTTCTGCTATAACCGCGTTCGCAACAGGCTCCTCCCATTCGCCATCCACCTCGTCGACCAGAAGCTCACGTACACGCAGTCCGACTCGCCGTCCGAGTGGAAGCTCGCCAAGGTGGCGCTCAACGCCGCCGAAGTCAACTGGCAGAATATGCAGCACTTTGTCGAGACGCACTTGATGACGGCGCCAGTGCGTGTCGAGTTGATGCGTCACACTGCTGAGACGCATCCTGTGAACGCGTTGGTGCAGCATCACTGCCGCGGCGATATCGCGTTGGAAACGATTTCGACGGTGTCGTTGTTTGCTGAAGGCACGGTCGTCGACAAGACTTTCGCTATGGGTACGACTGGAGCGTATCGCTATTTCCACCATCAGCTCAGCAACAAGCTTTCCATCTACAACAATTTCATCGCTGATGCCCAGGCACGAGGAATTGACTCGTTGCCAGTGAGCAAGTATTTCAAGTACGGAGAGTTGCACTGGAAGACCTTCAAGCGCTTCATCGACAGCTACTTGCGCGCTTACTACAAGTGCGACGCAGACGTCCAACGCGACCATGAGGTGCAGAACTGGGCCAAAACCTGCTCAACGAGTCCGCAGTTCTACGATTTCCCGAGCTCGATCAACTCGATCAACCAGTTGTCCAATATCGTCCTCCACCTGGTCTTTTCCGGAACCGTGCGTCACCACTCCATGAACGGACTTGTGACGTGGGAATCGGCATCGATTCCTTATAGTATGCCATCGCTGTGGAAGCCCTGGCCAACGCGCAAATTGAAGCCTGGAGAGTCGCTCAACATCATCGATTACCACGTGCCGGTCAGCATTATTCCCAGTGCGATCAGCACTGTTGTTGTTTTCCGCCGTGAAGTCAAATCTCCAGCGAGTACGATTCCCCAGTCGTACCGCGTCGCTCCGTTCTGCAGTGAGGCAGTGCTGAAGGTAGCAATTGCCGAATTTGAGAAATCCATGGCACACATTGAAGAACAGATCCAGAGAGAGGAGCAATACGAGAAGTGGCCTTACACGATCCTGGTGCCATCGAAGCTTCCTTACACGTCGTGGATTTAGGCATATCAACATTTTTCCATCCAAGCTTAAGCAACGAACGCCTTACCAGCGCTCTAGCAGTGTCAAGCGAGCTCTGCGTTAATCCCTGCCCATTGAATACATGTACCGTTGCCCCACTGGCACGAGACTTCTACGGCTCGACTCGTGGCAACCTACGCTCTGGGCGTTGAGTGCGTAACGCTGCCATGACGATTCACGGCTTCGTTCCTGGCTTTTTCAGGGAACACATTTGCGATCTGTCGTGGGATGGTGCCGCGTCCACATTTCGCACAATCGATGGCTCATTTGTGGCCTACGGGACGTCACACGTGGAGCCGTTCGGTCGCATCAGCCCAATCCTGCTGCTGGCGATCAAGGGCATCTTTTGGGATTCCCAGTCAATGCCTATCCACGGCACCCCTGCCGCCAGTCACGCGAAGGCAACATCTTGATTTCACTATACGACCCGGTGGGTAGACAACTGCGTTGTCCCGTGTGAGCTGTCCCATGACAGCACCTTGAGCTAAACACGGCCAGTATCTGCGCTTGCCCTTGCCTCACCACATCCCATCCACCTGCAATACACCCGTGCAAATCGCAGTCTTCGAACTCGTCGATCCCGTGTAGTGCATCCGACTGATTGGTTTGCCTCGATTGACGCTGCCACAACTTTTTTCGCCCCATTCCGCTCATTCGAAGCTTGTGAAGAATGTTTCGCTCCTGGAGCTGGTGCGCGCTCGTGCTACTTGGTGCTGCAAGCAGGAATGCGCATGGGCTAACTACACCGAACGGCCTCACGGCCACGGAACTGGACGCTCGCGCCAGCGGCATCGCTGACATCGCCAGCAAGATCAAGAATGAAGCTCGTTACGGCGTGGTCGGAGGCACTCCGTATCCGTTCTGCTGGGGGCCAGTGGCGCGGCCGGGATCGATGGCTGAGACCATTGTCCAGATCGAAGCCAACGAAATCAATGCGCGCAAGGACCCGAACGCGATGACGTACGTTGGTATCGCTGCTACGACCAAGTATGAGACCGAAGGAGATTATGTCGGATACTACGACAAGATCGCTAGCCTCGTGCCTCGCCCGATGACAACGGACATCAGTGACGAGACGTTCGGAGAGCTGCGCATGACAGGCTTTGCTTTCAAGATCGCTCGTGTTCGTGATGCGGAAAAGTACTCAGACATCCTCGAGGACGTCGAGAGTGAGCAGATCACGAGCATCTGTGGCGACGGGATCACCTCAGAAACGTTAGTATCAAAGGAAGTACTCTACGCAGTGGACTGCTCCGACATTGCCCAGTGGACCGACACCACGAATCCCAAAAAGTACGTCCCCAACATCATGGGCTTCTTTTGCCGCAAGGACAGTGCCAACCAGCTGCTTCCACTGGCCATCCACCTCGTGGACCAAGAACTGACGTACACGCCGTTTGACTCACCATCCGAGTGGAAGCTCGCCAAGATGGCGCTCAACGCCGCCGAAGTCAACTGGCAGAACATGCAGCACTTTGTCGAGACGCACTTGATGACGGCGCCAGTCCGCGTCGAGCTCATGCGCACTACCGCGACGTCACACCCTGTGAACGCGTTGCTACAGCATCACCTTCGTGGTGATATTGCGTTGGAAACGATTTCGACGGTGTCGCTGTTTGCGTCGGGCACAGTCGTGGATCGCACGTTCGCCATGGGTGCGTCTGGTGCGTATCGCTATTTCAACCATCAGCTCACCAACAAGCTGTCAGTGCACAAGGACTTCCTGGCTGACGCCCATGAGCGAGGTATCGATACGCTTCCGATGCCCAAGTACTTCAAGTATGGCCTGCTGCACTGGAATGCACTCAAGCGCTTCATCAGCAAGTATCTGAGCGTGTACTACGCCGATGACTCAGCAGTGCTTAGCGACAACGAGATCCAGAACTGGGCCAAGGCGTGCTCGACCAACCCGCAGTTTTCGGACTTCCCTAGCTCCATTGAAAGCATTGAGCAGCTCACGAACCTGGTGCTGCACCTGGTGTTTTCGGCCACCGTGCGCCATCACTCGATGAACGGCATGGTCACGTGGGACACCGTGTCCATTCCATACAGCATGCCATCGCTCTGGAAGGCTTGGCCGACGAGCAAGCTCAGCGAGGGAGAGTCGCTCAATGTGCTCGACTACCACGTGCCTGTGGACATCATCCCAAGTGCCATCGGCGCCGTGCTGGTGTTCCGTCGCGAAGCCAAGACGCCGACGGTCCCGTTCTCTCAGGCGTACGCTGTCGATCCATTTGCCAGCGATGCAGGACTGCACGACGCGATCACGGAATACCAGAACGCCCTGGCACGCATCGAGGACCATGTGAACACGGACGAGCAGGGCCAGAAGTGGCCATACCGCATCCTGCAGCCATCGCGTCTCCCATTCACCACGTGGATCTAGATGTCGTCTCGAGCGACAGCCACTTGTCATGCACCTGTCTTCATCTCAACCTCGTCATCTTGCTCACCTGCACGCTCGCAGAGCCATCCCATTATCTAATACGTACCATGCTTCTCATATAAATGTCGGGGTACTCGGTCATATTTGATGGTGACGGCTCGCCGTGATGGCAGCTTCCATCAATCAAACCACACCCAGTACGTACACTGTATTACAATATCATTGCAAAACTATTGCAATGCTGTTAGTACAATCATCAGTTGACACCATATTTTGCTGGTCGAGACAGCGGATGAGCATGTTGATGACACGCGTGCGGCCATGCGTGCGGCGGGCAATGGCGACGTCTGTGCGTCGTAGCGCATCCACCAACGCACGTCAGCATATTGCGCTGATGCGAGCGCACACAGTGGTGCCAGAAACGGTGGTTGCTGCCCGCGCACGGCTCGGTGTCTCTCGCCGCAACTTCGCGACGCATCCATCGTCGGCCATTTGGGCGGCTGCGCAAACGCTTGGGTCGACCGCCTCGGCCGTCGATGAGCAGCTCGCGGCCATCAATGCTGTGCAGATCACAGCAGACTCGGAGAGTGAGCGCGACCAGCAAGCGCTGGAGATCGTCCGGAGCGATGCGTTGGTGCATGTGGTGCGCTTGCTGGCGTCGCCGTCGTCACCAGAGCTGTGCATCCCGGCGTTTGTGGCCCTCATCAAGATGTCCAGCAATGCGCTCATCGTGCAAGAGCTTGTGCGTCTGAACGTGCCAGGTGTGTGTTTGAGCAACGTTCTTGTGGGTGAGTGAGATCGCCATGATTTCTTACCTGCTGTTGTAGGTGTGGTCGTTGGGCACCTCCAGTCCCACGACTTCCGTCTTCAAATGGCATCGTGCCTTCTCATTGGGAATATCGCTGTTGATCGATCATCGGAGAAGGCAGTCGCAACCCAGGAGGTGGTCCATGTGCTGCTGGATGTCCTTGACAGTCCTCAGGAAGCTGTGCAACGCGCGGCCGTGACGTGTCTCGGCTCCATCGCCACGTTTGCATCCGGCCGTGAGGCATTGGGCGAAGAATCCGCTGCGTTGTTCGCGGAGCTGCTCTCACCGGAACGATGTATGTCCAGCTTCTTGTGCTTGGTATGATGGTGGATGGCCGACAGCTGAACGGGTTGTTTGCATTGCTTGTAGCTGACTCGCTGCGAAGTGCCGCAGCGTTTGCTCTTGGCAACGCACTTTCCGGTCATGATATCAACGCCCAAGATGTGCTGCGCGAGGTGAGCACTCCGCGCTGACTTGATGTGTTGACAAGCACTCACCACCTCGTTTGACGGCAGTGTGGCGGTCTCGCGGAACTCGTAATGATGCTGTCGCCATCTTTTCCTGAAGAAGTGACGAGCGCTGCTGCCTGGGCGCTGCACCATGGTGTGCATTTCCACCAAGCAAACCAATCGCTGGTGCACGACGCTGGTGGTATCGGCCTTTTGCTTCAGCATCTTCCAGCCAGTCGCAACTATTCAGAGGCAGCACAGACCAATGTGCTGCTGGCACTTGAAAGCGTTGTGTCCGGAAACAGCACCAACCAGCAGTTTTGTCGGGAATACGGCGCTCCAGTGATGCTCAATGAGCTGAAGGAAGTGGAAGAAGAGCTCAACCAGAACGCCAAGCGGGCCCTGGCTTCCATCAAGCAGGCGCTCGCGTAACGTGATTGGAAAGGTCCACGACAGCAACGCAATACATCCAACACTCGTGGCAACAGAATTGGTTTATTTGAGCATTTCTCAGCTAGTTGAGCACACAAGCCGTCAAAGAACGCAACGAGCAGTGTACGAAACACGCAGTACATTCGCCGTCTTTGTTGCCGGTGAGCCTTTCTCCTAGGTGGTGGCGCACTGCACACCAGAGGTGCGAAAGGCATTGGGTTGGTTAGTCACGATCGCAGGCACGAACTCTACTTGGTGCTGGCCGATGTCTTCATGCGGAATTGCCGCTTGATAGCGCGCGACACCTCGTCATTAGAGAACATAACAAACAACACCGCCACCACAATTACAGGGAAGAACCACACAGAGCTGTTGCCTGCGTTTGGAGCGTAGCCTTGTTGGCGCAGATTCACCGGCTTCTGTTCACCACCGATCGCGCCCGTGTCAGCGTTCTTTTCCAATGGCACCTGCGTGACCGCGTCTTTTGGTACTTGCACCTTTGGAGTTGGAATGGCTTGCGTGGCAGCTTTTTCGTCCATTGTTGGCGCGGCCACCTCCTGGGGCTCCGCGACGGTCTTCTTGGGATACAACTTCCAACCACCGCCGACGATCTCCTCGATTTCGGTCGGGTCCTGGTACGGCACCCAGTGCAGTTGCTTGCACGAGTCCGTGTCGTTCTTGCCTTCTTCGAAAGTCACGCCCGAGAACTTGAGGTATTCGTCGAATGTTCGTACGTTGCCAAACGCATATTTTTCCATCTCAAACGTGTCCACGCGGCCCTTGAATGGCTTGTTGACAATGAGGAAGAAGCGGTTGGTGCCCATGTCAGTCTCAATGTCCTTCTTCTTCTGGTCCACCTTGACGTGCTCAAAACGGGCGGGGACCTTCGAGTAGTTGTGGTACACGACCGAGCCGAGTTCACTTGGCGAATACAGGTCGTAGCCGTGCGTCCAGAGGTGCGACGCGCGCAGGAACTCTTCACCATCGAACATCCACAGCGTGTGCGAGTCGATTAACACACGACGCTCGGCGTGGCACTTGCCAAACGACAAACCTGTGACAGGTACACAGCGTGAGTTGCTCCATACCATGCGACAAACCACTGCTTGCCATCTCATTGCTCACCTGCACCCCAGAGCGCACTCATCTGCGGGAATTTGGAGCCCGTGATCATACTAGCGCCCACGTTGCGGACGCAGCCGTTGCCGCCGCGCATGGTCGTGCACAAGTGTGGCAACGATCCTGGGTACGTGTTGTCACCGTTCTCCTTCACAAAGTCGTGGATGTGATGCAGATACGTCGTGAGCACCGCCATCTCGTTGTTGATGCGCTTCCACTCAGCCAGCATGTTTTCGTCCCACAAGTTGGTAAAGATACTGTGTCCATCCAGCTGCAGACAGAACTCTTCGTCCTTGATGAGCTTCTGTTGATAATGACGCGCCAACGTCGGGCCGCGGGAGTCGTCGGCCAAGTGCTCGTCAATGCGAATGTGATCGCGATACGGACACGCCCCGCGCTCAGGCCACTCGGCCGCCGCCATCTGACAGAACTCGTCAATGCACTTGGCATCGCCAGGGTTCACTTGGTCCACGACGCCGAAGTAGAGGCGGTCAGGATCCTTGGCTCGCTTGAAGCCCGTGAACAAGGTCTTGGCGCAGCGGTAGCCGTCGCGGAAGACCGAGATCCCCACGAAGATGTCGAACTTGTCGGGCACACGCGGGGGCGGCGGACGCAGGTGCGCCAGCTTCGGATCCAGCGGAATGTGCTGCACGCTCGGATCGAGCTTGACGGTTCGGTCCGAGTTGATGATGCCCATCTCAGACGTGTAGTCCACCGCCTCGGCGGCGCCATGGACCGCAGCCGTGGTGAGGCACGCAGCCGTCAGCACGGCGGCGAGACGCAGCATGTTCATGGGCGCAGGCGGGAGGACAGGTGTTAACGGCGGGTGTGGCTGCGGGTGGAGCTCGCGGGGGCGATGACGTCCGTCAGCTTTGGCTCTTCCAGCTGAACACTCATGAGCGCAACAGTTCCGGCAGAGGATGAAGCGTAAAAACGTCCACGGTCTCGTAAAACGCCGCCATAAAAATGAGCTGTCGTAAAAACACCAAATGATGTGCCACGTTCGAATTTTTTTATCGTGCGAGTTGCACGAAGGTTGCGTCTGCGCACTGTCGCAGAAAGCGGACGTGACGAAGATTCCGGACCCATCCATGGAGCATCGAGCGCAATGCGGTCAGGAAGTCAGTGATCAGACACCGGCGAATCTACCTGGATATTACAAGGACAAGCTCAACAACAATGGCAACGACCCAGCTGTCTTTCATAGTGTACAATCAGATCCACGCCGTGAATGGGAGACGCGAAGGCTGGAGGATGCGGTATGGCCACTTCTCGTCTTGCTCATCCGTTTCCACTTGGCTTTCAATGTATTCCATCATTGCCTGGAAATCACCAACAGACTCTGCAACTACCGTCTCGTTGGCAAACGGCGCACCAGTGTAGGCTCGTGAGAAGGTTGCTGATGGCGACTTCGCTTCGCGACGGAAAACGAGAACAGCTCCGATAGCGCTTGGCGTCAACGACACTGGCACGTTGTAGTCGACGATGCTCAACGACTCACCCGACGCCAGCTTACGCGTTGGCCATGGCTTCCACAGCGATGGCATGCTGTATGGAATAGAGGCGGTGTCCCATGTGACCATGCCGTTCATCGAGTGGTGGCGCACCGACGACGAGAAGATCAGGTGCAGCACGAGATCAGACAGCTCGTCGATGCTGTCGATGAAGCTAGGGAAGTCGGTCAACTGTGGAATGCTGGTGCACGCCTTGACCCAGTTCTGCAGCTCCTGGTCGTTCTGCACGTCTTCATCGGAGCAATAGTACGCACGCAAGTACGCGCTCACAAAGCCACCGAGTGCGTCCCAGTACATCGACGCGTACTTATAGTACTTGCTGAGTGGCAGCGTGTCGATGCCTCGTTCCTGTGCGTCGACGACGAAGTTTCTGGTGATCGACAGCTTCTGGTCGAACTGATGCTTGAAGAAGCGCATGGATCCGGTGGCTCCCCACGCGAATGCTTGGTCAATCACGGTACCGGCGGCAATCAAAGTGACCGGCGCAATTGCTTCGAGTGCAATGTCGCCACGGCAGTGATACTGGACTAATGCGTTCACTGGATGCGATGCAGCAGTAGTCCGCATCAACTCCACACGTACTGGCGACGTCATGAGGTGCGTCTCCACGAAGTGCTGCATGTTCTGCCAGTTGATCTCGGCCGCATTCAGCGCCATCTTCGCCAGCTTCCACTCATCGGCGTTGTCGAACGGCGTGTACGTCAGCTCTTGGTCCACCAAATGGATGGCGAACGGCAACACCTTGCTGCGACGAGTATTGTGGCAGAAGAAGCCAATGATGTTGGGCACGTACTTCTTCGGATTCGACGGATCGTTCCATTGTGCAACGTCGGAGAAGTCCACGACGTACAAGTCGCCGTTCTCGAGCAACGAGTCCGCTGTCACACGCCGGCCACACACGCGAGACACGTCGCGATCGGCAACAATTGCGAGAGTGTCTCCGTATTGTTCGGCGTCGCGCACTTGGGCGATCTTGAACCCGAATCCCGTCATGCGCAGCTCGCCGAAGGTGTCGTCGCTGATGTCGGTGGACATGGGGCGCGGCACGAAGCTGGCGATCTTGTCGTAGTAGGCGAGGTAGTCATTCTCGGTGTTGAAGGTTGTGTTGGCGGCAATGCCGACGTACTTGGCAGCGTTTGGGTCCTTGCGGCCTTCCAACTCTGCGCCTTCCTCGTTAACGATATTGGCCGCGAGAGATCCTGGTCGGGCAACGGGACCATAGCTGAAGGGATACGATACATTGCGGATTGTGAGCGCGCGTGGCTCATTCTGAATGCTGGCTGCGATCTTCGCGACGTCGCTGACGCGCGCATCGTATTCCTCGCCCCACAACTTGTTGGGGATGCTTAGTCCGGCGTGTGCCGTGGAGCTTGTAGCAGTGGCGGTTGCAATGGCGAGAGCGCACCAGTTCCACCGATGCAGCATTGGCTTGGACTGATTCGAGTGGCGTGCTTCTTCTTGAGGAATGGGCAGTGGCGATGCAAGAATGCGAATGTCGTTCATGATCAATGGGCAATCGTTGCTCACATGTCTTGCCGTGCCAGGCACACATTGTTGCTCCCTCGACTTGGCTGCCTGTGGGTTGGCATTACTCGGATGCCGCTGCCACGCAACCCACAGAACGCACCCACCAGTGTTTACCGCGTCACGTTTCCTCTGCAATGCAGCGGGATGATGACGATGCAGAAGGAACGTGGCATAGCCAGATGCAACATTCGTCGAGTGAAGCGCGCGATGGGCGCATCTCAGCACCAGTCAACGCTGGAAACGTGGACCTCACGTCGCAAAGATTCTCGTGCCGTTTGACGAGCACACAATCGACGAATGGCGTCAAGGACCCGGCTTGGAGGATGGTCCGCGCCGCTGCTTGATGACGATCCACTCACGTCGGAGATTGCTTGCCGTGGGGTCGGTCGCCATGTGATGGCGTGCACAGCACGGCACGCGTGATGATGCAAGACAAGCGATGGGGAATCGACGCTCTGGTGTTGTGACAAACATTCTTGATAAAGTGTTCGTCCCTGAGCGCCGACTCAGTGGAGGACACAACAAGAAGGGTGTACACAATGGTACTCACACGCCCAGGTTTTTTTCCCTCTGATGAGGTTTTCCCTCGTGGCGGTACCCCGTGAAAATAGATATATTGCTCCCGACGAGCCAGTTAACACACTCAACGCATCCCAGTGTGCCCTTCCCAGCTCTGCTTGGTTGTCCGCTGTCCCCGACAGGACTGACACGGATCCTCACTGCAAAGTGCTAAGCAAACAAGACAAGGTATCCTGAACTATATCTGTTGTTCCTACAATGTCCCAAGGTACGCAACAGGTTATGAGCCCAACGGCGCCAGCCATGCAAGATCTGGTGGGCCTGAGCACTCCCAAGTTCAAAGGCGATTCGTCGGTCTTCGCCGACTACGTGTACGCGATGGAGCTCTTCCTCAAGGCGAAGAATCTCCTGGGCTACGTTCTAGTCCCCGACTATGATGGAACCCAGTCGTTCGTTCACGACGGAAAAGAGTTCCCTGCGTTGGTGCAGCTGGCGCATGGGGCCCAGCTGGCACATGACCACGACGATGCTGCAGAGCCGCAGATCGAACCGGGTCCRCAGAGCGCCCCAGGCGGGCTGGAACACCGCCGCTACGAACAACTGCGGGTCAACGCACTGCAGCAGTCGTCTCAGGTGGTCTACCTGATCCAACAATCCATCGACGAAACGCTACGCGTCTCCATCAAAGGCTTGGACGCCTATCGCGCTTGGCAGCAGCTCAAGACAAACTTTGCTGGCCAACACACAAAGAAAATCGCCAAGCTACACAAAGAACTAGAAGATCTGCGGCTACAACCTGGCGAAAATCCTGCGATCTTCGTAAGCAAATTCAAGGCAGCCGTGGCTGCATATCAAGTCGAGTCTGGCACGCTGTTTTCTCTGATAGATTGCAGTCTACGCCTACAGGCGAAATTGCCCAAGTGTTGGTAAACCCGCCTTCGCGTATGGAAGTCGACAAATGACCACATCCCGTATGATCAGCTGTGCAAGCTCGTGTCGGAAGAAGACCGTACACTCTCGACGCCGCACCGCCTGCATCGGCGCTCATGGCCAAGGATCCCATGACAAACAAGCGCGCGGGATGCTTCGAATGTGGCTCCATCATGCACCGTCTTGCGAATTGCCCAAAGCTAACAGAAGAAGAAAGGAACAAAGTCCGCGAAGACTCGCAAAAGAAACACGAAGAAAGGCAGAAAGCAAAGGCTGAAAAAGAACAATCTGCGCAAGAATTGCTGAAGCAACTATTGCAAACGATCAACTCTCCTGCACCCTCGCGCAGTAGACGAAGCGGACAGAAGCGTCCGTCGTCTGCACGCGGTGACTCGAATGACAAGCGGCAGCGCACGGATCCAGATCGTGGACGTTCTCGTTCGCCGCAACGAAGCTACGGCGATGGGCGCCAAGGACAACACAATCGTGGTCAGCCACATGGCGATGGGCGCCAGGACTACCACCGACGCTCGCGCTCACGCTCATTTGGCCGCCATGACCAAGCTGGACAACGTGGAGGTGACTATGGTGGTCATCGTTGTTACACTGGTGGTGGTGCACCACAGTACAACAACGCTCCGCGGTCAAGAAGAAACTATGGCGATCGAAGCCCTCGTCGTGACCCACGCTACAGTCCACGATCGCCGCGCAGTCCTCGCCGCGACCGCCAGCGCGATCCCTACAGCGACGACGAACAGTGGCGTCCGACTCATCGGTCATTCCTGGCTCATGGTGAGCGTGACCCATCGAGTCGTCGCTTCGAGCCAGCCGTGGCTGACGACGAACAGAAACCAAGGGGCCGCGACATCGAACCAGCTGTGGTTGGTCGTCAACCAGTACCCCACTCTCGCACTCCTGCGCCGGCTGGACCGGGCACCAACACTCGCTCCGTGGCTCCAGAATTCTCGCATCTGTCACCCACGGAGATCGACAAAGCCGTCGCGGAATATGACAAAGTGCTTGGATAGGCCAAGGCTTCTGTCGACGCAGACAACAAACCACCTCCACGTCCATCGAGTGGCAAGATGGACGACCGAACGGGTGTCTCCACGGAGAGTTTGCTGACAACGGGTCGTCGCAAGATCTTTGATCAACAGACTGGCACGCTCAAAGTTGGCGTACCCAAGATTGGTGACATGGTCCTTGATGTTGATGGGCAACTGACAAATGGACTCGGGGTGATGCCGCCATGCTCGCGTATCACACTGGACTTCGGGTGCCGCTGCAGCTGCGTCAGAGTCCGAAATTGACTCCCAGCATTCGAGCGACGAGTCTGATGCGAAGAAGTCGCAAGACAAACGTTGTGCTCGCAGTGCTCCACCCGCTGCTCAACCTGCGCCACCAGCAACCGCGACCGGCAAGCCCAAGCGTGCCTCCAAGTCCGTGCGTGGACTAGACAACCCAAACCTGTACTTGCCGCGTCCGGGTGAAGACCCACTCAACGCCAAACTGCGGTGGTATCGTGACTACCAAGCACAACAGACGTTCCGCAGCCAACAGTCAAAGGCTGCTCGTGCTCAACCCAAGTACGACAGCAAGCCTGCTGCGCAACCGCCCGCCAAGTCATCAGCCTTCTGTTCGATCACGATCCCCGGTGTTGGTGGACTCCCGAAGTCGTACAAGTGGATTTTGGACTCGGGCGCATCAAGTCACATGACCCAC
>NSDO01000074.1:123113-153622 GCA_002286825.1 Lagenidium giganteum | reverse complement strand
CATTGATGCCCCGACAACGTACAAACAAGCGATCACAAGTACTCATGCTGAGGCATGGCGAGCTGCGATGGACGCAGAGTACGAATCGCTCATGGCGAATCAAACGTGGGAGCTTGTCGACCCACCTCCGCGCGTGAAACCCATGCAATGTCGTTGGGTCTACGTGGTCAAGTACACAGGCCATGGTACTATCGACAAACTCAAGGCTCGCCTTATGGTAAAAGGATTCCTACAACGCTACGGTGTCGACTACGATGAGATATTCTCACCTGTGGTTCGCATGGAGGTCCTCCGGCTACTCCTTGCGATCGGTGCCGCTTTCGACTGGGAGATCGATCAAATGGATGTAAAGACGGCGTTCTTGAACGGTGTCCTCGAGGAGGAACTCTACATGCGCCAGCCGCAAGGCTATGAACAACCTGGCGAAGAGCACAAGGTGTGCCGCCTACTCCGCAGCCTGTATGGCCTAAAGCAAGCGCCACGGGTATGGTACCTTACGCTGCACGAATTTCTCACCAAACTGGGCTCTATCAGACTCATCAAGGATCACTGTGTCTATGTTCTACGCGGTGGAAATGGCATATGTGTGATCTCCGTCTACGTTGATGACATGTTTGTGATGGGCACACCACGTCATCTGATCGATGAGATCAAATGCCGCCTCAAAGCTCGCTTTGCCATGACGGATCTCGGAGAAGCCAAGTTCATCATCGGCTGGCACATTGAACGACACTGCGCTCAACGGATTATCTTCGTGCACCAGGAAAAGTACTGCACGAAAGTGCTTGATCGCTTTGGCATGGCAGACTGTCGACCCGTCGGATCCCCCCAGGACCCCGGTCATCGACTCAGTGAGGCCGACTGCCCCACCGATCCTGCCACCGTCAAGGCCATGAGTCGCATCCCGTACCGCGTGGCGGTAGGGAGCTTCATGTACCTGATGATGGGTACACGTCCAGACCTCGCCGACTTCGTTCGCCAAGTGAGCCGATTCCTAAAAAAACCGGCCCCAACCATTGGCGTGCAGTCGTGCGCGGACTTCGCTATTTGAATGGTACTAAACAACACGGCATTGTATTAGGCGCTGCCCATGTGTCGGATGCGACAATGGCGCATGTGTCGGATGCGACAATGGCGCGCGCCCTTATTGCGTACAGCGACGCCGACTATGCGAACTGCCCAAACACTGGTCGCTCGGTCTCCGGCTACATCACGTACCTCTTTGGCACCAGCCCGATCAGCTGGCGCAGCGCTCTCCAAAAGCTGGTCACCGTCTCGACCACGGAAGCCGAGTATGTTGCGCTTGCCTCTACTGTGCAAGAAGTCCTATACCTGGCCGCGCTGCTCGAGGAGCTGGGGCACAAACAGGTCCACGGCACGCTTATTGGTGAAGATAACCAGTCTACCATCAAAATTGCCAAGAATCCAGAACATCATGGCCGCGTAAAACACATTGATGTCCGGTACTTCTTCGTCCAAGAACGTGTGCGCGCCGGTGACATCCGCTTGCAGTATGTTGCCACCGACAAAATGCCCGCGGACCTGCTCACCAAAGCTCTTGGCCCTCAGAAGTTTGCCGACCTGTGTCATCGACTCGGTGTTCGCAGCCGTGAGGAAGTGGCTGCACTTCTCACGCGCTGAGCCATTCTCAACTCCAGCACCCAGCCCGACCGCGCCTGGCACTGCTGCTTTCGTGGAGTTTTACCCTGCCTCTGAGGTAGCGCATGGGGCGCGCCTCGAGGAAGCCGCATGTGGAGCCAAGTGAGGCAGAGGACTCGTTGTGCCTCCACATTGCATCGGCGCTTAAGGTTCTGCACTTAGTGAGGCTGTTGTGACAAATATTCTTGATAAAGTGTTCGTCCCTGAGCGCCGACTCAGTGGAGGACACAACAAGAAGGGTGTACACAATGGTACTCACACGCCCAGGTTTTTTTCCCTCTGATGAGGTTTTCCCTCGTGGCGGTACCCCGTGAAAATAGATATATTGCTCCCGACGAGCCAGTTAACACACTCAACGCATCCCAGTGTGCCCTTCCCAGCTCTGCTTGGTTGTCCGCTGTCCCCGACAGGACTGACACGGATCCTCACTGCAAAGTGCTAAGCAAACAAGACAAGGTATCCTGAACTATATCTGTTGTTCCTACAATGTCCCAAGGTACGCAACAGTAGGGAAAGCATCGCCATCACGCGTCGGGCGCTTTCTCGACGAAGGCCATGACTGCGCCCTTGGGCTGCAGCGTAATCGCGATCTCGTATGTTGTCGGGTGCGGGTTGGTGACCATACGGAAGTGGAAGCGCGTCACGAGGCAGGCAAGCGAGGCCTTGAGCTCCAACATGGCGAACTTCATGCCCAAACACGTGCGGGGCCCAGCGTTGAAGGCCGGAAACTGGAACGCCGTGGTGTTGCGGAGGCGCGGCGTGGCATCCACCGACAAGCTCTGGTCCACTTCCAACCAGCGTTCTGGGAGGAACTCCGCGGCGTCGGGGCCCCAGACCGACTTCATGCGCCCCAACGCGTACGACGGAATGTACACTCGCGTGCCCTTCTTGATGAAGGTGCCGTCTGAGAGTGTCACGTCGCGGTTCGCTTCCTTGGCGTTCAATGGCAGCACCGGGTAGAGACGCAGCGTCTCGCGGATCACTGCTTCCAGATAGACCAAAGTGTCCAATTCGTCCGGCGTAGGCACGTATTCTGGGTCATTGACGAGCTTGGGCAGCTTGCGCTTGATCTCGGCTCGCAGTGCTTCCTCCACCCGGCGATGCTGGCTCAACATGATGAAAAACCAAGACATGGTCAGTGCGGTCGTGTCCTTGCCGGCAAGCATGATCCCCATGCCGATGTCACGGAGAAACTTGGTGTCGATCTTAAGCTCTGACAGTTCCGGAATGCTGACACGCTGTTCGAGGAAGAGCGAAATGACGTCGACGTGGTTGTTCTTGGCTTCTCGGACCTTCGCGTCTGGGTCGTTCTTCTGCCGCAGGATGTCATAGATCACTTGGTAGATGACCTGATTGGCCACTTGATTGGCATCAGCAAGCTCCTTCTCGTAGCCGATGTTGAGGAATCGCTTGAGTTTCCACAACCAATCGGGCTGGTGGAAGCGGCGCTCGTTGAGCACAATCACTTTGTCAATGGCTTCCATGAACGGATGCAGCGCATCAGACACCAACGTGTTGGTATCGAGGCCAAACCCAATGTCCGAGAACGTGTCGAACGTAAACTGGTTGAAGATCTTGTTGATGGCAATGGGTGTGTTGGGGCTCTCGCTTTCGTGCGTCGCCAACACCGAGCACAGCTTGCGCACGTACTTCTGAATACAAACCATGATGTTTTCGCGGAACGAGCGGCTTGTGAACAGATGCGACAGCGTCTTGCGCTGGAGATACCAGCTTTCGCCATCGACACCAAAGATGCCATCGCCAGCCGTGTCCTGCAGGATCTCAGTCACTCGGGGTCCCTTGTCAAAGATCTCGAACTGCCGCTTCATGACGTCTTCGAACGCGTCGACGGTGCACACGACCACCAGCGGTGGCGCGCCAATGACCTGCAGACGCCATGGCTTGCCCTGCAGTCGCTGGCATTCTTCAGCGATCCAATCGTGCAGGCGCGGGAATTGGAACTTCATCATGTCCAACGTATTGCCCAGGAATGGCAACGTCGACATCGGTGCTGGCAGGTGCCGAATCGCTCGCTGTCGGGCATCTGGCCATAACATCCACGCCAGTGCACAAACACACGCCGTACCCAGCATCACGCTGGCATTGAGCTCTTGCACAGACAGCATCTTCCGCGGGATGTACCACCACCAAATACCGTAATCGATGAAGACCCCACACAGCACCACAAGCTCACTCACACGGGTGGGTGGAACGTCAAGGATTTACCAGTCGCTACCATTACTCACGCGCGTGGTAAATACCATTGATTGCAGCGATTGCAATTCCAAGCTGATCTTGCGTCGGAATGATGGTCACCTGTGCCACAAGGGGAAAGAAGGAAAGGAAGGAACGGAAGCCCGGAGCAAGCGACGACGACGACGACCGCGCGGGAACGACATTGGCGACAGATCGTGACTTGCAGAGGACGACCCACATGAGCGCCGAGGACGCGGAGCATCCGTACTACCAGCTGCTGCCGTCGCACGTGACGCGGGAGGCGATCGAGCACGAGAAGGCCGACCTGCAGCAGAAGTTGCACGAGACCCGCGAGTTTCTGCGCGCGCTGCTGACGCCAAATGAAGGAGCTGAGGCCCACGCGCCACCGCGGGAGGCGCTCCGCAACCGGCATTTCCGCGCCATCGACACGTATTTCGACCTGAAGCATGTGCTGCCAACAGAGCTCCACCTCGACCTCATCGCGGTGCTGCAGCAGCATTTGTTTGAGGAGCAGGGCAAGAAGTTCGGGGACATTGACTTGGAAAAGCGAGCCACGAAAGCGCTGGCCAAGCTGCTGCGCAAGTGGAAACATCGCCACCCGACCGTCCCAGAGCGCGTGAAGGTGTCGTGGCGACTGGTGAAGGCGTCGCTGGATCGAACGTGTTTTGCCGGGGATGGCTCGAAAGTCCCGCGAGCAGCGCAGGTGACGCTGCTGGCGGTGGCCAGCGCCGCGCTCAAGCTGGCTGAAGCGATGCGCTACTTTTTGGTCGCATCGGCGTCGAAGTCGCTGGTTGCGGAGTTGTGGGAGGAGTTTCGACCAACAATTGAGCAGACGTCTTCGAACGAGTGCTTCCGAGCACTGGCGTTCTTCTCGCTGTTCTTCGTCCTGAACGAGTCCACGAGTGAATCTCAACACGAGATCGAGCAGTTGCTGCCGGAGTGGCTTGCGGCGTGGTCGTCGGTGACCGGGTGCACTCAATGGGATGGCCATTGGCTCAAGATCATGTCTCGTATCGCCAAACGACACCCGACACTGGACTGGAAACCACACCTCTCGTTCCTGTTCGCCAAGGTCCATAACTCGTTTGATATGCCTTCAGATCTCGGTTCTCCGTTCAAGAAACAGGAATGGCCTCCGGCCTTTTCTTCGATCAATGGGTCGAAGCGCTTTGATCAATACGCTGCTCGATTGTGCATTTGGATGCTGCGCAACTCAGAAGGAGACGGAATTGCACCTGCGACGCAGCAATTGCTCGATTTGCTGAACATCATCAAGGCATTCTTCCACCCGTCAAATGTCGCCAACACTGTAAACTCTCTCAGTGGTTCGGTGTACTGCTTGACGCTCTACCTCGGTGACCGGATCGGAAGAGAGAAAGGAGCGTCTTCACCAAGCCAGTTGGATCGCAAAACGTATCGACCTCTCTTGGATGTGCTGATTGAGTCTGCGACGCTGGGCATCTACTCCAAGAGACGCCACGTCGCATCGAAGTGCATGTACGTGATCAAGAACCTGATCGTCATTGACCCAGCCCATTGTGCGACTCCTATCTTGGACGAAATGATCAAGGCATTAGACCCAGGTGCACTCAGTCAAACACATCTGGCGCCTACTGCCATTGCAACGCTCTCCGTTTTCATGGGGGATCTGATGCAAGGAAAGCATCCGTTGGGAACTGGCCTGCTGTACTCGAGATATTTGGCTCCGATTCTTCGGCTGACGCTCCCAGGAATCGATGCGAATGATGAGCGCAAGACGGTTGCAACGGTCACTCTGTATTTCCACATCCTCACTCACTTGCCACTGGTGAATGATGTGTCCAAGACCACGCCTGATTTACAGAAGGCGAAGACG
Organism: Lagenidium giganteum; assembly: GCA_002286825.1. NCBI lineage: Eukaryota > Oomycota > Peronosporomycetes > Pythiales > Pythiaceae > Lagenidium > Lagenidium giganteum. The sequence goes on along the minus strand of NSDO01000074.1, from coordinate 147,891 downwards.
CGTAGTGGATTATCACAAGCGTTGTTCAAAGCAATGGAAGACAGTGGAATCGTCGACGTTGGAGAGTACGATGGTGAATGTGATCAAAGCATGTGGGAGTTGGGCACAGTGCTCGAGGATTGGGCTGTTGCTTTAATGGACCGCTGCTTCGCATTCATCAAGGCAAGGGAAAGTGCCAGTGAACTTCATCCAGGAGCGTCTGATCACGATGCTCAAGGTGCACTGCCGTCTGCTTCACCGAGAGGCGAAGACAAGGTGGTTCTCGATGTGGTCAACATGATGCAACTTCTTTATGATCAGCTGTCACCGCCATTGTACACCCAAGGTCTGCAACGAACCGCCGCGTTCATCACCAACTCGTTCTCCACCTCCCCGTTTGGTCGAAAAGTGATTTCCAAGCTGGTTGAAGCGTGCGTCAAACCTCATCCAGCAGAAGGTCTTGCCATATTCATGCCGTTTGTCGAAGACAGATTACACTCATCTGCCGGTCAATCGCTGATCAGTACCGAGAAGAAATTGTTGTTGTCAATTTTGAACGGACTCGTTCGAACTGATGGCGAGTCAGAGACGCATGTGCTGGAGCCCTATCATGGCAGTTTGAGCCGTGTTTTGCGCATGTTTACACAGGAAAACGAAGAGAAGGATATCCAGGAGATGGCGTCCAAGATCATGAAGCACATTTTGCTCGCTCTTTTGTCGACATATGCAACAGGATTCAGATCATTGCCCCAGCACGAGTGGTTGGATGCGATGTCGGATAGCAGCAATATGTTTCAGTACCTTGGAACGAGCATGGCATGGAAGAATGTCTCTCCAGTGTGGCATCAGCCATCTTCAAAGGGCACCCAATTCGCGCTGTCTCTGGTTCATGAGCATGTCCTTGGAGCTGTATCAAGCCTGCATGAAATGACTTCGACACAAAATACGTCGGTATCCGCGTGGTTACGTCTCACGAAGCGAATTGAATTTGGCGTGGATGGAATCAAGGATATTTTGGTGGATCCTCATCTGGTGAGCGAGTCTAATCCAATCAACCCGAGCAATTGCCTGTTGATGTTTGTCAATAGAAAGACCGACACTCAAGCAAACCTCATCGCTGAAGTCGCTGGACTGAAATCTACGCTAATGGAAAGTGTGCACAAGTTCATCTGCTTTTGGAGGGATCACGGCACTGGCAGTGCGATGGAAATTCAAGTGTGGCACAGTCTCACAAAGATAATTAACGAGTTATTACTCTGGCAAGGGTGCCATCTCGAAGATCAGCGAAAGAAACAACGTCAAAACTCGCACATGAAAGCTACTACAAGTAACGTTGTCATCGAAGCCATGCGAAAAACTCGTCGATATCGGCAGGCTCCTCAGGATTTCGTACCTTACCTTCCCCGTAATGACATGATTGATCGAGTGCAATCGTTCTTCGAAAGGAGAAAAACCCAGGCTCAGTTTGGACTGGCGTTTGGTGTTTGGGAACTTGAAGACGGCCAACTGTACAAGGATTTACTGGAAGACCTGCTGTGGATCATGCACAATCAGTACGAGAGTGTTCGTCAGGTGGCGCAAAGTGTGATGAACGAAAAAGTGGAGCTCTTCTCCAAATGGATTTCTGATCGCATTCCGTGCCTTTTGGATGTCGTCGAAGGAAAGAATCTGGCTCCCGACGAGGTGATCCCTGAAGAATTCGTCCTTGGCACGCTAAATGTACTCCTTCGGTCATCGATTATTTCTCAGATATGGAAACGTCGCGATGACTCGTTGCCTCGCATCATTGTGGCTCTCTTGAAGTGCAATGACGCGATAGTCGCGAACGTCGATGGCGAAGCTGCGAAGAATCGAGTTGCAACACAATTTCAAACGCTATTCTTGTCACTTTTCTCCTCTTGGCGATACGTGCAATTTGGCGACAAGAATCGGGATGTGTTGGCCAATCTGCTGAAAGCAGAACCTTCCGCGCAAGGTCACTGGAAGTTTCAGCTGATGCATTTAGTTTCGCTCTATCCATTCTTACAACGTGACGCGTCGAAATCCTCGCTTAAGAAGGTGTGGCCCTTGGTGTTGAAATCTTTGAAGCACGACGTGTTACCAGTGCGCCAGATAGCAGTGCTGCTCTTCTCGCGACTGTCAGTTCTCAGTTCCCAGCAAGTGCTCGATGACAAACAAGATGATATTCCAGATGCAGCAGCCATAGGCGGTGAATTGGTCGAGGCACTGGTGAACATTCATCGATCTTCCAATCGCTTCAATGCGTCGGCAGATGGCCAACATGCAGGATCAGCTCCCAGCAATTGGTCATTTGGAGTCAATGAAGTGGTGGCTTACTTGTCGGCGAGTTACGGTGCGCATCCTCGTCCACCACCATTGTCAGCCTCTCGACTGTTAAACCAAAGTGCTGATGGTTTTCGATCTATCCAGCTGCTTAACTTACGGTTGATTAAGAAACTGACTCGAGTTCATGGGAACGTTGTCGCACACGAGAAAATATTGAACTTGGCGGCTAACCAGACGGACGTCAAAGTTGCCGACGAAGAACGTCAAGCTGTTTTGAACACGTTGGCAGAGTATGTCGGTGGCACTCTTCGCGGATTGCTGGGTGTTGATGTTCCAGATGAAGTTGCTCAACGCGGAGCCAAGGAAGTTGTTTTGGTGTTTCGATCGGTGCTACCGTCACTCAGCGTGACTCTTTCAGAACCGTGGCAACTGGCTTTCTACTATGCTACTAAGGTGTCGGCGAAGTCGACGAGTGCATTCTCTAGTCGTATGGCCCAGCGATTGCGTATCGTTGTGGACTACCTCCTGACACAGCTGAAAGACTCATTCACGAGAGCTACGACAGAAGATTATGCGCGTCAAGTCAAATGGCTGATGCTGCTGGAGCCATTTACTGTCCACTTGCTGCATGCAGCGTCGGTAACTCATGACGCGTCGACAACGGATATTGCTCGGAAAATGGTTGATGACATTCTTCAAACGATTAGCCAGCACGCTCTGGTTCATCAATACAAAATGGTGCGCGATCGTGTGGGCAAAATGTTGTTCATCTTGAGTGCATTCGCGGTAAGGTCAAACCTGGTGGACACAGCCAAGCTACCAGCATCTTCCATTGCGAAGTTGGCTTCTAACAACGCGTCTGAAGTCGAAAGCACGCAAGAATCAGAGCATGGAGAAGAATTACGGGCAACGGAAACAGCAATGGCTTGGCTGATGGCAATCGAGCGACATGGAGAAAAGAGAGACTTCTTCCTCGTTGTCGACTCGTTGTTTCCAGTAGTTTTCCAAGCTCAAGGCCACTCCAAAGCTGAGGTTGCAATCGCTGCGCATGCAATTGTGGATGCGGTGGCAGGATCATTGCGATTGATTGCGCCAGGCTCAAATTCATCCGAGTATGAGAAAATGATGAGTTTGATCGAGACACTTGCGACGAACTCATCGTGGAAAATTCGTGGTGGAGTGCTGCGATTTTTGGCGGCTTTCGTTTTCTACCACTGGATTTATTGGACTGAATCAGAGCGAAAGCGTGTCGAAGAATTGGTGTCAACATTGCTCACGGACCCGCAACGTCAAGTACAAGAAATGGCGAAGTTCGCGATGCGTGGTTTGATTCACTATCAACAGTGCGAGCAAGTGATGGCGATGAGCACTCAGTTGATCGAGGAAGTACAAAAGAGTCGTATCAGGCACCCTAAGCTATTGCGACGCCTTGCGCTCATGGAGAAAGATGCCGCGGTCGAGGACGATTTGGCAAGCCAGAACGCCAAGATAGCAGCAAACGAGAAGAAAATGGTCACAAGCGTCCTTCGCATGAGTGCTGTCATTCTTGCGTTTCCGTACTCGGTGCCTGAGTTCGTTCCTCCGTTATGTGAAGAATTTGGCAAGTATTTGTATCTGAAGCACAGCTCAGCAGCGTCAGCATACTTGGAGAAAACAGTCACCAGTACCCTCCAAGAATTCAAACGAACGCATCAAGACAACTGGGTGGAAACCAAACGCAAGTTCGACGAGAACCAGCTTGCAGCCATCGAAGACGTGATGGTTTCTCCGAGCTACTACACGTGATGTGTGAGCGACCTTCGCGAGTACTCGTTGTTCATCGCGTGTGTATGGTATATATGTAGATTGATCGCCGAGTATTCCTCACTTCATTGGATATTAGACTGTGCCTATTTCTCAAGCATTTAGATCCACGAACAACGCAACGCTTTCGATCCCAAACGTCGTTTTCATGCACCCTGCGGGTGCAGAATACTATGCCGTTTCATAAAGCCATTCACCCAGTGCACTGACGCCTTGAAACATCACGTGCGACCTTCCACGCATGCATTTGAAGCATCGAATAGTCGACCGCAACACCAGCAGTGCGCAGACGCTCGTACCAGTTAAAAATGACAGTTTCCTGCTCATTGGACAGGGTCTTGCTTGATCCTTGCGTCCGCTCCTTTGCGTGACTTGCCGTGGGCTTGTTGCATGCGTACTTCTCAATCGTTGAAGCGTCCTTGGACCATCTTGACACGAGTCGTCGGATGCGATCGCGCATACCTGCGGCAACCAAGGGATAGAATCGCTGCATGATCAAAGTCCAGTCGTTGTTGCTGGCAGAAGCCAGTTGCAGAACGCGCCAGCGGAACGAAAATGAATACGATGGGCGTGTAGATGCGGCTGCAGTGCTTGGCGCTGGATTTGCAGACGGACACGACCATGCCTCCGCAAGCCATGTTGCGATGGGTGGCGAGGGCGCGGAAGATAGTGGCTGTTGACCTTGCGCGGAACGGAGGCTGACATAGGAGGAGGAGACTGACATAACGGTGCCGACATCGCAACAAACTCTGAGAATGATGGCAACATGGTTTTCAGTCGGCAAGAAAGACAGTGAACTGACTCGTGGTGTCATCGTGTCGAGCATGCTCGGACGTCGTGCACACATGGAGGAAACGGCAATTGTGTGCGAGCACGGCTCCGATCCCACAGGCACATCACCTGACATTTTACCAGATTAGCCACGCAAATGAATCGTTCCTTAATTCATTTTCCTTACAGCATCATCAACATTCGAAATGAAGTGAGTGGGAGCGGGTCGATAGAGAAGACAATGCCAGTAGATCTTAACGGCCGTCATGACTCGATTCACAGGACCTTCGCCCACGACTTTCACGTGAAAAAGCTGGAGACCATAGCCGTTTCGTTCAGCTTGAGATCTTTGAGCTCTTTGAAGACGAATTGCTTGGTCACTTTGTCGCCATCAATCCGCAAAGCAAGTGTCTGCCCCACCATCGCACTGCAGACGCGACCCAAGAAATCAGGCAACATGCGGTAGACAATCGCGTACTTGAGGTTGCTGTTGCGGATGGCATACTCGTTGCTCACGCGGACGAAGTTCTTGTTCAAGAGGACGCCCGCGTCCACGAGGAAGTCCCCATTCGGCGTGACATGGATGCAACCGAGGACATTAGATGTGGCCAGAGATCGCATTGACTTGGCGCCAAATAGCCGCAGGACGCTGTTTTTGGGTGGGATGGTGTGGATCTTGGTTCGGCGGTCGAGCAGCGCCATGAAGCCGATGCCCGCAACGATGACGACGCCGCCGATGATGGGTGAGAGGAAGTAGTTGTGCTGCACAGCGCTGTAGTTGGAGCACGCGGTGGACGTCGTCAACGCACACGGACGAGCAATCATGACCGATTGATGCGGGAACACATATGCTTCAAGCACGAAGACCAAGACAAAGTTGATAACGCTGACAACCGTGAGAACGTACGAGGGCACAGCCAAGTACGGGTTGTAAAAGATCTGCATGACCGTGCCGCTCATGATGCCGATGACGGATGCCATGACCAGAGGTCCGCAAATGCGGAATGGCTCGACATTGAAAGTTGTCACCTTGTTTAGACTCAAGAACGTTGTGAGGACTTGGACGTTGTAATTGCCGTAGCACGCGAGCCCGAGCACCCCGAGCCCGACAGGTGATTTGCTCATGAAGACGGGGATGACGCACACGCTGCTGCGCGGCAGGTACGTGAGCTGAATTAGCGCGAAGTACATGGTCATGGACCAGAGCGCGATAGAGTTCAAGAACAGAAGCGAGCTTGGTTCCCACGTCATTGCCACTTTGCCTTGACCCTGCCAACGCATTCCAACATACGTGTCGAAGTCAAACGTTCCCTTGCACAAATACGCTGGACAGACATCCCACGGAGCAGCAGACAACACAATACCGCCGTTGTACTCGTCCGTGCTTGGGACTGCCGTGAAGAGTCCCTTTCCACGCATGCTTCCGGTGAGCGTCGCGATGTTGCCAGGGTTGTAGTAGAGTTCGCCCCGAGTGGTCTGCCCCACGTACGTTGCCTTGCCCTTCTGGATCTTGATGACATACGTTGTGACATCGTTGGCCACTTCGTTCTCACATATCCAGTCTGGATCGTACTGTCGTTTGGAGCACATGGCCGCGCTGTCAATCTCCGCAATCGACTCTGTCGCCATGTGGTAGCTGGATCGCCGTACACTGCACACAACGGCCCATTCGTTTCCTGGAATGAAGTACTGGACGACAGGGAAGTTCCAGCCGGCAAGCTGGTTCACGTACTGCATCTGGACGTTCTCCAGCGACCCAGCGTACTCAGGTAATTCAAAGTTCGAGATGACGCTGAACGTGCTCGCTAGCAACAGAAAGATGCGCTCGGTGTTCGGACGTAGTTTCTCGGCGCAGGGCCAGTCCTTGAGCCCGCATTTATCGTATTGGAGATCGCTCAGCGACAACGATCCTGATGTGGCGTTGTACGTTGTGTTGATGAACTCGGTGAGCGACGCCTTGCCCTGCAGGAAAGTCATGATGGGGCAGTCCCAAACGTCGTGTGTCCACGCTTCTTCGACTTTGCCCAAGTCGATCTTGGTGTTGGCCATTGAGTTGAGTCCGTACGTTGACACGATGAGGCAAGTCGCAAAGAGCATGTAGACAAACGATGAGATCAGACCAGTCCTTGATCCGGAGTATTTGGTGCCCACAACGACATCCGCGCCCCGCGTGTCCAGTATCGCATTGCTGCTTGCTTTGGCCACTTTCGGCGATCTGTGATGAAGAGCACGGAGTTCACTTCGACTGGAGCGACCTGACGCCCCCCGGCCATCAGATAAAGGGGTTCCCGTTGTAATCTCTGGGACTGATCCCTGCGGTGTTACTGGCGCTGCCGTTGCCAGAGGTTTTCGAGGTGGAGAATATGGTTCTGCCGTGGGCAACAGTACTTCAGTCAGGGCTGCAACCGTCGTGGCAACTTCGACGGGTGCAGTTACTGTCGGAGTCGCTGAGCTAACCGATAGCTTCGATGCAGGCGCTGTTGTTGCTGGCGGTGCATTCGACAGTTCTGCTATTGATGGTGGCTTTGTCGCTGCGTCTGCTTCGCCTGCTGATGGTCTCGATGGCTGCGTTGTTGTTGTTGGAGCTGCTGTAGTTGCAATAGCTTCCGCTGCTTTGGGTGCTGCCATCGCCGTTGCTGTCGCTGCCTTAGGTGGCATCGCCAGGATCATTTTGGTCGGTGGCCCAGACGGCATGGTCGCGGGTGGCGGTCGAGCTGGGCCCGTCGGGACTATCAGTGTGCTTCCCACACGTGAAGACGTGACGTCATCTCCAAACAACATCGCAAAAGTCGACGCCAAGCGATCATCCGTCGCCGGCGTTGGCGGCACCAAGCTCTGGACGCGGCTCAAGTCGCTCATAATAATGACGACACGTACTGTGCGTGCGTTTGCCACTCGTTCCGTCACCTGCGTCGGTGACGAAGGCAGCAGACAATGCCTTGCTGCCAGTGTCAAATGCGCACGGCATTCCCCACCTTTTTTTCGCCCCCTCCCCCCAGATTGGAAGCACATTCGCTCCATTTCCGGCCTGTCCTGATCATCATCAGCAGCATCTCCATACAGTAATTGTTGTACAGTATACTGTATTGTCAATACTGTAAAACATTTTTATCAATCCTTCACTCACGAGTGAAGGATTGTTACTGACTCAATTATTATTCTCCAACCCACGTCACGAGCACACGATGGCGATGGCGATGGAGCACCCGTTCTACCAGCTACTGCCGCCTGATGTCACGCGGGAGGGCATCGACCACGAGCGAACACAGCTTCTCGAGCGAGTCCAGGTGCGTGCGCTGATGCCACCCTCGAACGCGCTCTCTGTCTCTGCGACTGCGTGGGGTGTCGTCACCGATCGTGGCTCACATGCCGCTGCTGCCGTGTATGTGATGTCTTCTCCAGGACGCCCTGGCGCGGCTGCAGGCGCTGCGCTCCAGCACGCCGCAGGCCGTGGAGAAGAAGCACTTCCGCGCCGTCTCGTTCTTCTTCTCGCTCAAGCACGTGCTGCCGCGCGACGTGCACCACGCGCTCATCTCGGAGCTGCAGCGCCACTTGTTCGTCGAGGCCGCGCGATGGCTGCCGGACGTCGACGTCGAAGTGGCGGCCATGGACACGCTGGCGCTACTGGTGACGCGGTGGAAGACGCACCATCGGGACATCCCGGCCAAGCTGCACATGGACTGGCGCCTGGCTCGCGATGCCATCGAGCGCGCGTGCTGGGCCGCCCGGGGCCACGTGGCCACGGCGTCGCACTCGCTGCTCAAGGAGCGCGCCCACGCCACAGTCGAGTGTGTCGCTGCGATTAAGAGCTTCCTGCGCGGCAGCACAACGTCCACGTCGCTGGTTGCCGATCTCTGGACTGAGCTCGGCCCGGACGTGCGTTGCACAGACGCCAACGCGTGCTTCAAGGCGCTGGCGCTGTTCGCTCACTTGTTTACGCTGCCCAAGTCTCGCACTGCCGCTGCCAAAGGCACCGATCAAGATGAAGCTGTCGCTGCGGCGCATGCCGATGTTGCGCGTCTGCTGCCCGAGTGGCTCGACACGTGGACGCAGATTCCGAACTCGCTCGACTGGGACGGTCATTGGCTGCGGATCACGTCGCGCGTGGCCAAGCAGTGTCAATCACTCGACTGGACGCCGTACCTGCCGCTGTTGTTGGCCAAAATCCAAGAGACGCTCGACATTCCGTCGGATCTCGGCGTGCCACTCAAGTCGAACGACTTCACATACGAGTACACCATCCTCAACAACGGCAAGCCCTTCGACTACTGCGCCATGCGATTGTGTGTGTACGTGCTGCGTCCTTCGACGCCAAGCAAGCCCTGCGCCGCAATGGTCCAACTGCTCGACCTGCTGCGCATGACTAAGCCGTTTTTCCATCCATCCAACGTCGTCGACTCGGCCGATGCGCTAGGGTTCTCGGTCTATTACCTCACGCATCTACTGGGGAAACGACTTGGAATAGAGAAGACACAACCAAAGACCGAAGGACACATCACAGTGGCAGAGTGTCAGCCACTAATGGACTTGCTGTTAGAGATCGCGTTCATGGGCATTTATTCCAAGCAAGACACCGTCTCATCCAAGTGCGTGAGCGTGATCCGGAACTTGATTTGCATCGATCCAAGCTATTGCGTGACGCCCGTGCTTGATGAGATGATGAAGGCCCTCGATCCAACGGCGCTGAACCAGACGCATTTCGCACCAGCGGCCATTTCGACGCTGTCCACGCTTATCAGCAATCTATTTTGCGGGAGGCAAGAGCGTGGCATGGCGTTGTTCCTGTCGAAGTACTTGCCTTCGATCCTGCAGCTCACGCTTCCAGGCATCGACGCCAACGACGAAAACAAGACCACCTCGACGGTGATGCTGTACTTTGAAGTGCTGACATGGTTGCCACTTGTCAATGACGTGTCCAAGTCGCAATTCGATCTCACCAAACAGCGGGGCCAGTTGGCAGGAGAACTGTTTCGAGAAATGGCAGACAGCTCGTTCGTATCCGTAGAGAAACTAAGTGCGGACCAAGACCAGCTCTTGTGGGAGCTGGGAACGTTCTTGGAGGAATGGGCACTCGTACTACTGGATCGGTGCTTCGACTTTATCAAAGCTCGCGCCAGCGCTGTCGATTCCAACACGCACTCGATCGGCAGCAAAGTCAAGGGTCGTGGAGGCAAGGCAGGGACCTCGCTACAGGGGGCAGATGGTGTCGTTCTTCAGGTGATCAGCATGATGGAGCGTTTGTACGCACAAATGGGGCCGTCAATCTATGCGCAAGCGCTCCGACGCACGTTTTTCTTCGTGTCTACCGTCATGTTTCCGTCTTCATTTGGTCGCAAGGTAATCTCTGGGGTCGTGAGTGCTTGCTCGCGTGCCAATCCAACCGATGTTCTCCACACGTTCATGCCCTACGTGTGCGAACGGCTGCACGTTACCAAGCATGTCATTGACTGTAGCAGCCTGATGGTGAGCGAGAAGCTGTGGTTCCTGGCCATCGTCGATGGTCTCGTGCGGTACACAGGCCAATCAGACGTACCAATTCTCAAGTTTGAAGCCGAGTTTCGAGCAATTCTCAAGCATTTTCTGACAGTGGAAGATGACGAAGACTTGGTTGACCGCGCTGCCAAGATGCTGAAGCATGTACTTGCCAGTACGTTGTCCATTCGAGTGGCGGAATTGCGCTCCTTGCCACCGGATGCGTGGATCGACGCAACGTCGACTGAAAGCGGCATGTTCCAGTATTTCGGAGTGGCTTTGACGTGGAAGCATACTGGTGTCTCGTGGCGAACTCCGTCCAAGTTGGGGATCAAGTTTGCAGTCGAAGTTGCTGATGAACACGTCGTCGGAGTGATCGAACAGTTGCGTCAGTGCATCAGTGAGCGGAAGACGACAGTCAAGACATGGCAACCACGACTCAAGTGCATCTACTTCGGCGTGCGGGGTCTGAAAGACATGTTGCTGGATTCATTTGCCGACGACACAACCTTCTCAACAAGTGCGTTGACAAACGGGATGTATGGTCACGTGCAACGAACGCTTGTGGACGACCAAGATCTGTTCCGTCGTGTGATGGAACTCAAGACCTGCTTGATGGCTGCTGTGCATGAGTTCACCGAGTTTTGGAAGGAAAACGCGAGCAACAGCGTCCTGGAAAATCAAGTTTGGCACAACATTCTCAATATCGTGGACGAGTTGCTGTTGTGGCGTGGCGACCACAGCGAGGTGTTCCGATCCAAGGAATCCGAAATCAAGGAGATCAAGGCTTCCGGAGGCAACTTCATCGTGTCGGCCATGCGCCACGCTCGTCGATTCGATCAACCCGCTCCGGACTATTGCCCATTCATTTCTCGCTACGAGATGATTGAGCAGCTCGTTCACTTCTACGAAAAGCGGAAGTACAAAGCGCACACCATGATGGCTCGCGAGTTGTTCCAAAAGAACTTGGCCGCGCAGTATGCGACGCTGTTGGAAGATGCCGAATGGTTGATGAAGCACCCATACGATGACGTCCGCGTAGAAGCGCGCGGGCTTATCAAAGAGAAGCTCGACATTTTTACAGTATGGGGATTGGAGCGAGTTCCACAGCATCTTGCCATGCTAGAGGGTGGTATCACAGAAGGCGACGACATGCAAAACGAAGGAATTGTACTTGGCACCGTCGACTTCCTCATCCAGTCGCCACCGCTTGTTGCAATGTGGGGGAAACACGCGCCGCTCTTGCAACGCTTGTTGATCGCATTGCTCAAGAGCAATGACACGATTGTGAAGCGGTTTGAAGCTGAAGATCGGAAGTTGGATGCAGCAGCTGGCGTTCAAGACTTGGCAGTGGCGCTGCTTAGCGGATGGAAAGTGCTGTCGACGACGTTTCCAAAACCAGCGGAGATGCTAAAAGGCCTTCTTGCTAACGATCCTCGAGCTACAGAACATTGGAAGTTCCAGCTGTTGCACCTTGCCTGCATGTATCCCTTCATAGAGCGCGACCAGTGCGCACCAGGTGAACTCTGGACTGTGATTCTTCGCTACTTGGCACATGACGTGCTACCTGTTCGTCAAGCAGCTGGGTTGCTGCTGGTTCGATTAGTGAAGGCCGCCAAACACTGGAACACGTCCAACGATCAGCAGAAGGGGTTGATGCCGCCACTCGGTGATCTCGTACAAGCTCTGGCGCATTCCATGCTTGAAAATCATAAAGCCGTGAAGCGAATGGCATCCACTGCGGAAAGCAAGGACTGGTTTCAGGGCGTGGACCAAATTCTGGAATTCATGAGCGAACGGATGGACACTTTCCCGGCACCATTGCCAATTTCCGGTGTGCGAATGGTGAAGCAGACTCGGCAGGATTTGCAAGGCGGGATGATCGAGAGTCTCAAGCTGATTCAGAAGCTAACCGTGCAACACTGTCGATCGTTGCCTTCAGACGCCAGTGCCCTGCTTGCGTTCGACACGTTCCAGAAGATTGCCGGCGAACTGGATCCGAAAATGCAGGAAGAAGAGCGCCAGGCTGCGCTGGATGTTTTGGGCGAGTACTTTGGCGGGAGCTACCGAGCGCTGCTGAAGACTTCGATGGATGACAAGAAAGCGCAGCAGGGGATCTTGCAATTGATCCAGCTATTGCGAGAAATCTTGCAGCACACCAACACGTACGCGCTGGCCAAGCCATGGAGCCAAGTAATTGCCTACTTATCTCGTCCAACGACATCAGGTGATCAGAGCGTGATCTGCTGGGCGAGGTTGCAACCGCTGGCACACTTCCTTCTGCACGAGCTGGAAGAATCATTTGTGCGTGCAGCAGCAGAAGATTACGCTCGGCAAGCCAAGTGGTTGATCCTGGTTGAGGGGTTGTTGATGAATCTGTGCTATCTCAGTGGGATTCATCAAGACAAAGCAGTGGGGGAGATCGCGACCGAGTTGTGTTCGCGAGTGCTGCGAGTGCTGCGGGAGCACGCGCTGACTCATCGGTACAAGATGGTTCGCGATCGAGCTGGCAAGTTGTTGTTCATCTTGAGTTACTACGCGTTGCGCACGCCGTTTGTACCACTAGCAGGGTTGCCGAGACAAGAAATCTACGACACAGCTATGTCCGCTTCAGAGGATGCCTCGTCGGGCGATCGTGATGACAGCAACGGTGGGGAAGAATCTGTGAGTCTCTGTGCCAAGGAAACCGCCCTCATGTGGCTCAATTGCTGCGTGCACTACGGCGATACGAAGGACTTCGTGACTCTGCTTCCACAGGTGTTCTCAACCGTATTCCAGACACAAAACACACCGAAAGTGACCGTCGCAGCGACGGGCAAGACCATCGTCAATTGCGTGGCGGTGTCGATCAAGTTTTTCCATACTCCAGAGCACCCACTGGAGCTCCAGCCAACAAACGGCGCCACAGGCCCAACAGACGCGTTGGACGCCATGATGCACGCCCTGGAGTCGCTCACGTTCAGTTCGTCCTGGAAAACCAGAATGGACGTCTTGCGGTTCCTCTCGCCATTTGTGTTCTACCACTGGTTGTTTTTGTCCGAGTCTCGACGCCAGCGAGTTCTGGAAGTTGTGAGTGGACTACTGGCTGACTCACAGCGTGAAGTACAGGAGGCCGCTGTGTTTGCACTACGCAACCTCATTCATTACCAGCGCGACGACCAGGTTCGCGCATTGAGCGAGCAACTCGGCCGAGAAGCGCATCGAAGTCGCGTGCTGCACTCGAAGCTGATGCGACAGCTAAGCAAGAGCGCAAACACAATTTTGGAGCAAGACATGGAAGCGCTGCCCCAACGCATCAAGGACAACGAGCGCGCGATGGCCCGCAGCGTTCTGGGCCTTAGTGCCATCGTGCGGGCCTTCCCACACACACTACCATCGTACGTGCCACCGTTGCTGGAAGAAATGGGCAAATACCTGTACTCAAAGCACGACACGGGCGTCTTGTCGTTCCTCCAAAGCAGCGTTAAAGACACACTGCTCGAGTTCAAGCGAACGCATCAAGACAACTGGGCCGACACGAAGAGCAAGCTCACGTTAGACCAGCTTTCCGTCTTCGAAGACGTGATGATGTCGCCGTCCTATTTCACGTAGCGCTATTGTAAGACCTTTGCCATGATGCTGAATTCCGACGCGTATCGCAGTCATCAAATCCTCAGAACCTTCCTACCATAGGACCAGCCTAAGAATGGTTTTCATGGATCGGTCTCGTGATATATATATATACTTCGAAGTAACGGCGTCGTGCACGTGGTTAGTATTGCAGAGTCCTAATATCCTACTAAGAAAAATACCAAAACCTCCATGTAAAATTTATACCTAATCCTACTGAAGGACCCCATTGGCTGATAACGATCCGCATTTCAGCAAATCATGTGATGGGACCAATTGGCCCATCACATCATCCCCCCTCGAAGTGCGAAGGCGGGAGAAGACTGAGAATTGCAGCGGCCGACGAGACAGCCCCACGCGACGCTAACGCCGGGGATTTTGCTGTGTAATCCCTGCGACCACCCTGCATCTTGCGAAGAAGTTGGCAGCCGATCCTTGCGGCTGTCCGAAGACACAGAGTGAGTCAACTGCGTGTTGGTTCGGAAGACTTGCCGAAGATGAGCGTGCGGAGTCGCTCACCGAGCGGCTCAGAAGACGGCGAGCTTCGGGACATCTGCACCTTCCAGGTTGGACAGGAAGGGTCCTAGAGCTGCAACGTGAAAGGACTGCGTCTGCGCGACGCGATCCGGCAGATCGAAGAAGCCACCGACGACCGACGCGCGCCGATCGCCCGCGTCATCCGCGATTACGAGCGCCTCATGCGTGAGGAGCACACGCTGATCGAGATCTCGACCTTGTCGACGAGGTCGGACGGAGCCACGATTGTACAAGACGACGAACGCGTTCCAGGCTTGCCGGAGAACTTCGCCGGTGACGTTGGGATCCTTGCCCCTGGTAGAGTGCCAGCGGCAGAAGATGCGTCGATGCACCTCAGCATCGATGAGGCCGTGGTCATTGAGAAGACTGCGATATCAAGGCTCGACCTCGGGATCCCTCGTGGCCATCCTGTTGCGTCGCGGTGGGCGCTCATCACGACACTGAATCGCGTTCTCGCGTCGCAATTACCTTCTGCGCTGTTGGTGCCGTGCCGGAGCCGCTCGAACCGCCTGTAGCGGGTCTCGTCCAAGATGATTCAGAGAGTCGGAGCCACAACCGAGCGCCGGAAGCGCGAGCGAGATCTCTACTCGCTCACTGCCCTGCGCGAAGAAGTTCATCGCGTCTGTACTCGAAACAGACGCCTTTGCTACGCGTATCTGCGTTGCACAAGCTGCCCAGGATGCGCGATGTCCGCGGCCATGCGACCCGGAGCCGACGGCTGGGAGCGCAGCGTCCGCCGCGCTCCGCTCGACGAAGAGGAGTCCCGCGTCGGGAGGAGGCTCGACGACGTGCGCTGGGAGACACGTGCGCAGCGACCGACTATTCGGCGCTACGCAGATCTTGCTGACGTTCATACGCGAGTAGAACGTCCGGAACGTCGCGAAGAAGCTCGCGACGTGGCTCTCACGTATCCTCTTCGGGAGGATACGCCAGTCATCGGACGCGATAGAAGCGCTCCGAGGCTTGACACTTACCCCGTCGATCCGTTGATGACCGCGCCTCGTGGGCAACCAGGCGCTCAACAATCCAACGTCGGTCACCCGACGTATCGACCAGCGGAGGTGGAGCGTCTCGAACGAATCGAGGCGCTGTGTGACCGGATCGCTGGTGAGGTCGCTCGCACGATGACAGCACTGCGAGCGATTCAAGGGCACGTGGAGGTGGTGCGTCGTGAGCGCCACTTGTTGATGGGCGAGCTCCGCGAGATGCATGCGGAGCTCCGGGCTTCGACAGCATCGGATGCTTCGACTGCAGCGGCACCGGTGTCCAATGACTGCGGTGTCGGCATCACCGACGTTGATGGCTGTGCTGTGGGCTTGGCCTTGGCGCACCAGTTAGCCAACCCACCTGGTACGAGTGCTTAACCGATGGTGCCGCTCGTGAGTGCGCGACCCGCGGGTGCTGACGGTCGAACCTCGTCGGCACACGGCTCCAAATGTGGCGCCCAAGGCGACGGACGTCGATCTAATTGTGGAGGCACCGGCTTCGACGACTGTGGAGAGCGATGTGACTCTGACTCTGTCGCCGACTCGCGCGGCGACATCTGCGACTGGGAGGTCGATTCACCATGATCAACCTGGAAGTGAACCTCGTGGCGGTGATACCGCTTGAGGCACCCAACGTGGAACGTCTGGTGCAGTCGCATCCTCGACGGGATGTCGAGGGTGTACGCGTGGCCCCCCGCGTGCGTCACTGTGAAGGGGCCGATGAACCTGGGCAGCAACTTGGTGGATCCCAAGTTGCTCACTGTGTGTTTAGTTAGGTTAGCTGTCGATAGCATAACCTTGTCCCCAACACGGAACAATTCGGCGTTCGAGAGGTTGTGCGTCCGCTCGCTCTTTCTGATTGTCCATGGCTTTCGCCACGGCGTCTCGAACGAATCGCGCGATCGCATCGCGCAATTCCAGGAACGACGGCACCGCTGGTGACCTCACGTCGAGCTCTTGCGATGACGTGGGGCTGTCGCGTTCTCCTTGGTCATCGCTTGGTTGGAGTGGCGTGGATGTCACCCGAGTTGTTGATCGAGTCACGCGACGCTCCGTCGGCGACTCTGCGTGGGCACTCGTGGAACGAGTCACACGACGCTCGGTCGGCGACTCAGCTTCAGCGCTCGAGTTGGGTACTCGGCGCCGCCGTTGCGTCTTCTTGTCGCGCGTGTGAGCGGCACGGTGCTGTGCCGGCGGCTCTTCGTCCTGTCTTCGAGTCACGCGACGTGACATCGGTGACTCTTACCTGGATCCATCGAACTTGCATTCGCCCGGGTCGTCTGTGTTTGCGTCGCTGTCGGCAGCGACGCCATCTGATCCAGGCACACCTGGGTCGTCACCTGAGACATCGCCATCAGCAGCGATGCCAAACGTTCCAGCTGGCTGAGACTGGGACCCTCCCCCACCAAGCGTGGAAGCAACGATGGACGCCGGGACTCGAGGGTGGCGTCCATAGTTCACGAAGAACAGCGTCAACCCGGTTGACGCGTGGACAGCGTTGTTGAGAGTGAATTCCGCCATGGGCAGGAGCTCGGGCCAGCTTTCGAACGACGTGGCGCACGAGTGCAGCATGTCTTCGAGCGCGCGATTGACACGCTCGGTTTGGCCATCCGTCTCCGGATCGGCGGCTGTGGACATATGCAGTCGCGTTCCCATGCGTCGCATAACGGAACGCCAGAACGTGGCCGTGAACAGTGGATCACAGTCAAAGACAGTGTTGTCCGGCATGCCATGATGCCGGAAGACCACATCCATGAAGATGCGTGCAGCATCTTCCGCCGTGACTTGGCGTGACACTGGAGCACGATGCACCATGTTGCTCAGGCGATCCACGAAGCCAAGGAAGCCGGTGTTGCGGCCGGCATCCGGAAGGAGCCCGAAGATGAAGTCAATCGAGATGGACTTCCAAACGTCGCTGGGAACGGGCAGTGACCTCAGCGGTGCGCGGGTGACCGGCGCAGGCTTCGTGCGCTGGCTCACCTCGCACGTCTTGACGTACTTGCGGGCCCACCGATACATGTGGGTCCGGTAGCATACACGTGACAGCGCGAGGAACGTCTTCTCGCGTCCGAAATGCCCGCTCGCAAGGGCATCGTGATGGTCCCAGATGAGATGAGACGCAAGTCGTCGTCCAATGAAACAACCACCCGTGGCTGCTCAGCCGCTTCGACCTGGTACCACAACAGGCCGGCTTGGAGCGCGTAGCGATGCGCACGCGCTCGAACCTTTGACGAAAGAGACTTCATGGAAGTCTCGGATGGCGCTGCCAGATATGCGAGCAGCGCGCGACAGAACGCATCGTGCTAGTAGGCTGCGATGATCTCATCGCGCAACGTGCACACCACTTGCGTGGTAACAGCGAGCGTCGCCACAGAAGGCGACTCTCTGCGAAGGCAGCGGATGCACGAACACTGTGCATCATAATCTGGTCGTCGAGCCAGAGCATCCGCAAGGATGTTCTGTTTACAACAAAGTACAACGAAGTTGCACTCTGCGAAGAACGAGAGCCAGTGTGCCATGCGCTGCCTGAGATGCGGGCTGCGCGTCGCTGTCCGCTGATGCCGGCAAAAGGACGCGAGTGACTCGCTCGATTGACCCACCGTTAGAGCAGAAGCTGTTCGATTGGATGGACGACGCCGCGGAAGACTGTCTCCCCATTTTCCTCGACCTGATCAGCGCGAAAGCCGAAATGCTGAAGACCACATCAATTCGTTTACCGTGCGGGTGGTGGCAGAAGCTTGCGCGTCGGCAAGGACTGCGGCTACGCGCATTAAGTGGAGAGTCCGCCGGGTTGACTTGCTGACGGTCATTGAAGCCCGCGAGAAAATCGAGAGCGCGTCTCAAGAGGCTCGATCCTCGCAATGTCTTCAACATGGACGAGACTGGTATATTTTAACCGGAATCCACCCCGGCAAACAATTTGAGCAGCGGTGTCACCGGCGTAAAAACCGAGAAGGCACGTATGACTGTGGCGCTGGCATCCAATGCTGATGGCAGTGAGTTGCTGCTGCCACTGTTCATCGACACCGCTGCACCGCCCCAGTGTTTCGACAAGAAAACTGCGCAACAACTTGGGGTCGACTACACGTCGTCCCGCACGGCATGGATGAACTCAGGCATCTTCAATGTATGGCTGTCGCGACTGAACGAGCGGTTCAAGGCTCAAAACCGCAATGTCACGATAATTGTGGACAGAGTCTCGTCCCACAAGGGCGACGAGTCGGATGCACCCCCTGATCCCGCCAATCCCAATGGCATCATTTACATGTCAAACGTTTCTGTTGTCAAGTTGTTACCGCGCACCTTCAGCCGATATATGCCGATAGCGCGCATGAAGAAGCGATTTAAACCGATCAAATGCGCCATACTCTAAAGCTACGACGAGCACAAAACGGAGCACCCAGGAACGCTGTCCGCTGCTGATTGCCGGAAATTGTACCACGTAGACGTCCTGACGGCAATCCGATGGGTCGAAGACGTGTGGAAACGCACCAAACCTTTATCAATGGTGAAGTACTGGCGCAAGACGGGGATCATGCACATTTCTGTCCGTGTTCTCTAAACCCTGCAATAGACGATTTCTGTTATGCTCTAGCCCTCCTGTCACCAGCCTCCAGACCGATCGTCTAAAGCCAGGTCTTCATGGGGCGGAACCCGCTCTCTTGGCGCTGCTGGACCTGCTCAACTTCCTTGCCGCATAGTCATCCTTGTCCGTGTCTCTTGCAACATTAACATGTCTCCTTCAACAGGAGCCGCCAATGTTGGTGCGTCTTCAAGGTGCTGTCCCCCCACGCTGGGGCACCATGGCAACATTGCCATCTTCCATGCTGTCAGGCCAGGGCGACCTGACCACCGTGGCGCTAACCGTTTCCGAACCGCGCACGACACGGTCCAGACCGTGCCGGACCGTATCTCTACGTAGTGGTTTTGTAACGACTGGCACGATGCCAGTGCATACATTTCATCGTTGGGGAAGTGCGCTGCAACCCTGCTCGCGGTGGCGCTTCGGAGCCCAAGCTCCAACAAGTACTGTGTATGGAGCATCGGTGCCGAACCACCATTGATTTGATTCGACGCAGCCGAATCATCTCCACGTCCAGCGCGCATACGTCGGTAATGTATGGTTGAGTCAGACGACGCGACAGATCGGTCGTAGGCGAATTGTCGGTGAGCACCATGGTCAATGGGAATATCCATTCTGCGTTTGCCACCAAACATTGAGGTCCTGACGTCAGCGGGACGTCCGGACGAGTGAGCGAGATCAACCTCGCTCAAGCAAGCTTCCTCAATTGCGCACAGCGTGTAAGCTTTGGTAGCGGGACTGTCAACAGTCCCGCTACACTACACGACAAGACAGCATGTTTCGTGCACGTCGGCCCATTCAACACGATCAATGCGACATGGCAGTCGCAACCGACTTGTGAAGGGAAACGCAATCTAGGTGAATGAAAATGCACACCACAGTTCAATCCCTGCAGTATAAAATGTATTTGGTGTCTGAGGTAAACTGCGTTCCCTCTTCTACGCCTTCGTCGTCTTCCGCTTCTTCAGCTCTTTCGTCGAATCTCTCACCGGTTCTGAGCCCAGCACGCACCTTCGACTCCCCGTGCTCTCCAGCGCCGCCGACGTGTGTAAGACACGTGTCACGACGGCCCTCGACGAGAAAGACCTGCTCAAGTTTGTTACCGTCGAGAACTGGGACAGCACGCCGACGGCGACGAAGATGGCGAAGACCTCGAAGACGACACCTTCGATGAAGACGATGACCTCGATCCGAGTCGTGCAGATAACGCCTCCCTCGACACCGACGACAAGCCCGACGCCGAGAGCGAAGGCTCTGGCAGCTCCTCCGGCAACGAGTCCGCCGATGAGGATGGCGACCCGGAGATGAAGGATGCCTCGCCACCCAAGATCATGTCGTTCGCCGAGACAAAGCGCGAAGAGCAAGCCAAGCTGCAAAAGGAGCGCGTGAAGCGCCGCAAGCTGAGCTCGCGCGTGGTCAAGCGCATGGAAGCCAAGGCGAAGGCTTTCCTCATGAAGACGCTCGACCGAACGCACTGCATGCTTGTCATGCACAAGCGCACGTGCTACGAGATCTTCAAGACGCTCTGCGACAAGTACGAAGGCGCTGAAGCACACGGAGACCCGTACGTCATCCAGCTGCATCTCATGGACATGAAGTACGAAGAAGGCACTGACGTGACGCTCTTCTTCCTCGAGCTTGAGAAGGCCATGCAAGCTGTTGCTGAAGCGACAATGTAGCGCGGCCACACGGGTCCGCACACGCGCCCTCTCCCATGAATTGGTGTGCCCGATTCACAAATCAAGTTCTGAATTTAGGGGACGGTCCTGAATTCGAACGATGTCAACACTCGCAACAGCTCGCTGGCAAGGCCGAGAATGTGCACCAAGCCAAGGATCAGGAGCTGACTGCCGCGTTGCAACAAGCACAGACAGAGCAAGCCCGTCTGCTTGGCACGGTGCAAAACACGCAAGCGCAGCTGAACACTGCCTTGCAAGAGAAGGCGCAGCTTGTGCAAGCTCTACACGCGAGCCAAGTGCGCGAGGAAGGCGGTCAAGCTTGACGCGCAAAGGTTGATGGCGGCGACGGCAACAAGCTCGTCCACTAGTTCTTGGCCATGGACCGAGCAGGTTCTGCGCAGCTCATCGTGGACGAAGACCAGAAGATCTCGTTCGGTATGTCACACCTTCGCGGCAAGGCGGCAGAATCGGCATACTCAACGCTGTTGGAGGACGAACACGCGTTCGATTCTTGGGCCGAGTTCAAGGCCAAGATCAGCGCTGTGTTCCTGCCGCCCAACAACGAGGTTTTGTTGCAAGCCCGCTTCTTCGCAACGAAACAGGGCAAGCGCACACTGCAGCAGTACGTCCAAGAGATGCGTACGCTGAGTGCCTCCATCACTCAGGCTCCGCTGGCCGAGTCTGTGAAGGTGCCTGCCTTCTTGAGCGGCCTGCGCCAAGGCGCGGCCAGGCAAGCCCTTTTTGTCGCGTGGCAGACACGATGGAAGAAGCCATCACTGTCGCCTTTGTAGAGGAACAATCCTTCTACGCTGGCAGACATGAGCCATGGTTCAAGGGCGGAGACCGGCCGACACAGCCCGAGTCTCGCCACGGTGGCGCCACGCCGATGGACCTCAGTAATGCTGAGATTGTCTGCTTCGGTTGTGGCAAGAAGGGTCACAAACTTATTGACTGCTGCTCGTCCAACAATGGCAAGGGCAAGTCGGGAGCCACGCGGCAGGGGTCCGGTGGCAAGCCAGCGACCAAGGAGCAAGCCAAAGGGCGCTCTGGTCAGCCGGCACAGGGAAACGAAAACCCACAGTAGGCACGGGACGCCCTACTGTGGAGGACTCTGAAGCTTCGCCATCGCTCAGAGTCGAGCAGATGGGAAGCTTAGTCCCAGAGGCGGAAGCGCCTTGCGGCAGGGCCTCAAATGGTTTGTTGGTGTGAAGTGTCTATGTCAAGGGCTACGCACGCAACATGACGCTGCTGGTGGATTCCGGAGGATCGGAGAGCGTCGCATCGAGCGCGGCGTTGAAGTCCAACCCGGCTCAATGGAAGGTGCTTCCCCAGGCTGGAAAGCGGGAGCAAACAGCGGTGCGTCTGGCGGAAGGCACGCTGGTGAAGTCTGAAGGGACCGTCGTTGAGGTGATGACTTCTCGTGCAAAGAGAAGTTTATCGTCCTGGAGATGCAGAGTCGGTATGATCTGATCCTAGAAATGCCGTGCTTGGCAAAGCAGCAGCCATGGATAGATTGGCGGCGACGCATAATCGGTAGCTCCTCCCCGGCCTCCAACGAGGCGAATCAACGGAGGGAGCGAGCGCATAACTTCCATGTGCTGAGCTGTCAGTCGGCGAGTGCTGAGGCAGCGCACGACAATTGTGAGTGTCTGTCTGACGGGATGACCTCAGTGGTGAGCACTCCGGTGTCACGCACAAACCAAGGAGAGCGCGTACCTTGCGAGGGCACCTCGGCGTTAAATGTCGTGCATTACGCCATGAAGAAGAGTGTGCGCCTCGCGAGGGCACCTTAAAGGATGACCAGCAAGACGCTGTGTCGGGGAAGTGGCCTGGGAGTTGCCATGTCTACGCGCTGTGATATCAAGGGATCCACACGCAGGACCATGAAAGGACGACTGAAGGTCGAGTCGCGTTCTGGTCTGGAAGGAGAACCGTCGGGATGAGCGAAAGTCAGTGAGCTTCGCCGACGACGATGAACCACCGACGACCATGGCAGAGGAGGATTTCGCACATGGGTCGCGGCAAAGGCTGCCTGCTCCAGCCGAGAAGGCACAGGCAGGCGAATGCGTGGGCGAAGCATGGCGGTCGTTGGACCGGCCAAGCTCCCCACGGATGGGCGCGGAGTGACGAGAATTCAGCAGCTCTCATGGGATCTATTCCTCATGGAGTTGAAGTTCGGCGCAGTTCGAGAAATCGCGGTACCGACAGCCATGAAGGTTGTGGACCTGTGTTCTTCGTCGACCGCTGACGAGACGGTGTTGGAGAGGGACAAACAGAAGAGGTTTGCCGCTCATGGATGGGAGGCGCTAAAAAGCAGCCCCTATTTTGACGTGCTGTGGAAGCACAGGCATGTCTTCCCAGACGTCGTGCCGAGCACATTGTCAAAGGACAGAGGCATCCGGCACCAGATTGATCTGGAACCTGGCACAAAGTATTGTATGAACAGGCAATGGCCTTTGCCCGAGGAACAAGTCGAGTACATCGACGCGTTCTTCGCAAAGCGAGCCGCCGCAGGTCAGGTGAGAGAGAGCTAGTCTCCTCACGCCAGTCCCACCTTCTGTGTGAAGAAGGCGACTGGAGGATAGCGCGTTGTTCACGCTTACAACAAGCTGAAGGCGGCGAACATCCCAGCACAGACACCCAATACACGCAAGGATGGCTTGGTGGATGGCATGTCAGGGTCGACGATCTTCTCAGCATTCGATCTGATGGATGGGTTCTATCAGATCTTGATGCGTGAGGGAAACGTACCTAAGACCGCGGTCAGCACTCCGAGAGGGATGCTCTGGGAGTGGCTGGTTATGCCGCAGGGTCTGAAGAATTCAATCGCCTGGTGACACACCTTCTTCGACCTCACCGTGCATATGCACCAAGCTATTTCGACGACATCTTCGTCCATAGCCGTGCAGAAGCCGGTCTGTCCGACGTGGAGGTGCACAAGAAGCATCTTGATGCGCTGCTCCAGTGTCTGGGTGACAACAGCCTCGTTGGCAACTTGAAGAAGTGCATGATTGGAGCGCCAGAGATCCCGGTTCTCGGCTGCTATGTGGGTCGCGACGGCGTCCGCGCAGACCCCGAGAAAGACAAGACCATAGTCGACTGGCCTGTCCCCACGTGTGTGAGGGATCTGAGGAAATGGCTCGGTCTGGCCAACTACTTGCACAAGTACAGCCGCAATTACCCAGGCATGTGCAAGCCTCTCACCGACCCCCTGAGGAAGGACGTCGAGTGGGTGTGGACAGACGAGCACGAGGATGTTTTCGCTGCGGTGAGGCGGTCGCTCATTGAAGCTTCGGTCCTGGCGTTGCCAGACCACTCAAAGCCTTTTAGCGCCGTCTGCGATGCGAGTGACTACGCGATCGGCAGCGCGCTGATGCAGCTGGATGAGGACGGCCATGAGCGCGTCATCTCATATCAATCTCGCCTGCTGAAAGCGGCTGAGTAAAATTATCCAGTGCATGACAAGGAGCTACTTGCGATCAAGTATGCTCTCTTAAAGTTTCGGGTCCACCTGCTCGGTGCGACGCCGTTTGGGGGTTTACACTGAACACGCATCACTGCGTACCAGTGTGAACTCGCCGCACTTGTCGCCGCGTATGGCACGCTGGCTCGCATTCTTCTCGGATTGCAACTTCCGAGTCGAGTACAAGCCCGGTAAGAACAATGTGCTGGCGGATGCTCTATCTCGCCGCCCGGACTATGACGTTCATGTGGTGGAGGGCTGGCCTTGTCCGTGGGGACTAAGCCGCTCTCTGCCACAAAAGCGGCACGTTCTTCGACGTCTTGGGCCTTCTTCTTGGTCTTCGACATCTTGAACGTGCGCGGGTCCTCAGTTCTTGGCTCCTCAGACTGACGCCTGGTGTTCATCGACGCTAGGTTGACTGGTTGAAGTGGGGTGCTTGRACCTGGAGGAGCAGACGGATGGTCTTCGGCTACTTGGATCCTCTGGGTCTTCAGCTCTAACGGACGGATGGTCTYCGGCCGCTAGCAATGTTGGCGTAACTTCTAGGGTAGTACTTCGCTTGCAGCGGGATCCCTGTGACTGGATCCACGCTGGTTCCTCTTCGTAGTGC